>VSMD01141058.1:0-17555 GCA_008750895.1 Mirza zaza
CAGGGGAGCCCGACTGCTGGCTGTCCCCGAGGCCGTCCTTTGCCTGCAGGAAGAAGGGTCATTTTGTTCTGGAAGGCGGGATTGCCCTCGTCCCTGTCTCCCCCGCCCCCCGCCTTTGGGGCTGGTTTGTGAAGTTCAAGGACAGAAGGGGGTTAATCTTAGAGTTAGCCTTTCTCACTTTTTTTTTTTTAAGCAAATAGACAAAGCGACAGGGACATTGGAACCCAAAGCCACCAGACTTGGCGGTTTTTCAGGTTGTCCAAACGGCCCCCAGCTCTGAGGATGAGGCTGGAAAGAATGATTCAGGCCGAACGTCTGTTTTCCTTCCTCCTGTGTCTTGGGCACTGTGATGAGCCTGTTGGGTGCAGTATTGAATTGTCACCAAACCCTGCAAGGTGGACAGGCCTGTTGTCCCCGTTCCCAGATGGGGAGATGGGGGATATTGAGCTGGAGGCACTTGCTGGGTGACCCTGAGCAGGTCGCTAGACCTCTCTGGGCCTTGCCTTGCTCATCTCTGGAACAAGGACGTTACCAAGAGCTCCAGAGTTTTCTCTTGGTTCAGGGCAAAGTCAACCCAAAAGCCGTGAAGCCGCCGCTTCAGTGGGGCTGTGTGGGGGTGGCGGTGTTGGTGTCATTGTCATTGCTGATGTCATTGTCACTGCTGATGTCATTGTCACTGTTGATATCATTGCTGATGTCATTGTCACTGCTGATGTCATTGTCACTGTTGATGTCATTGCTGATGTCATTGTCACTGTTGATGTCATTGTCACTGTTGATGTCATTGTCACTGTTGATGCCATTACAGGGAGCCAGGCCTGTGCTTTTGTCATTGGCTTAAAATTCCTTGAGCCGATTCTATGGCATGTCAGTACCCGGCACTGGCTCGGTTTAACACCCAGGCATGCCATGATGCTCCATGTCCTCCGATTTTTTAGCGATCACCTGCTCCGGGTCCCCGGGAATGTTAAAACGGGAACCGCGTTGGTGGCTCTCAAAGCCTGGCCACTTAGCACCTGCTGCTTCTCTGCGGAGAGACGCAGGGGCGAATGGCGAGTGCACCGAATTAAACCAAAGAGGTCGGTCGGGCGCGGTGGCTCACATCTGTCATCCTAGCACTCTGGGAGGCCAAGGCGGGCAGATTGCTCGAGGTCAGGAGTTCGAAACCAGCCTGAGCAAGAGCGAGACCCCGTCTCTACTATAAATAGAAAGAAATTAATTGGCCAACTAAAAATATACAGAAAAAATGAGCCGGGCATGGTGGCGCATGCCTGTAGTCCCAGCTACTCGGGAGGCTGAGGCAGGAGGATCGCTTGAGCCCAGGAGTTGGAGGTTGCTGTGAGCGAGGCTGACGCCACGGCACTCACTCTAGCCTGGGCAACAGAGTGAGACTGTGTCTCAAAATAAAATAAAATAAAATATAAAATAAAATAAAATAATATAAAATAAATAAAATACAATAAAATATAAAAAAGTAAAATAAAATGTAAAATAAATAAAATAAAATATAAAATAAATAAAATAAAATAAACCAAAGAGGTTGATCTCTTCTTATTTTTTCCCTGATAAAACTCACGAAAACAACCCATCTCCACTCCCTTCTGTCTAAACGAAATTTCCAGAAAGGAGACCACGGAGCACTTTGGGTGGCCAGTCTTCTTAGATGGGAGTTCTGTTCTCTGAGGCATGCCCCAACTGTCGGAGGACTTACTCTGCGTCTGTGTCTCGTCTTTTTACATTCCTTCGTACATTCCCAGCCTGGCCGGGTGCTGGGTGCTAGGTGCTGGGTGCTGGGCGCTAGGTGCTGCTGATGAGCAGAAGCCGGGCCGAGGCAGGAGTGACAAAGTCGCGCTAGGTGCTTCTTAAGCACCGATGTGTGTCCGTTGGATGCGTGTAATCCGGTCCACGCAGGTTATAACATGACGGCGGGCCACGATTTGATGGTTTTAGGGTTTGCCAATCATGCGGCTGGAAGGAAGCATTTTTAAAGAGAGAGAGAGAGAAAAAAAAAAGAAACTTAGGAGCGAGAGGCTTTTTATTGGTTGCTATATTAAGCTGTACCATATGAATTTGCTCTCTGGGAGGGAAGGTCTGGCCTGGGAAGAATAAATTTAGGAATCATCAGCATATTGATGGTGTTTAAATCTGTGAGTGGGAACATTTAAGGAGAGAAGGGAGGTAGGACTGAGGACCTGCAACGTTCAGAGGATTTCTAGAAGAGGAGGAACGGGCTAAAGACTTAGAGAAGGGGCAACTGTGGGCTTTGTTGGATATTCTGCTAGCAAGGTTTAACACACACGTATGCATGCATGCATCTGCACACACAAATACACAGCTAGGGGCCCTGGTTCCAGCGTTTTTTTATTTTTATTTTTATTTTTATTTTTATTTTTGATGAGTGCGTCCTCCCCTCCCGAGTAACCTTGCCTGGCAGAGATGCTGTTTGCAAGAGAAAGCAGCAGGCGCCGCTAAGCCGAGATGGTGATTCATCACCCGTGAATGGTTCCCGTGCGGGTTCTCTCCAGCCCTCACAACCCCTAGTCCCTTTGGGAGGAGTTTTTCTGTGTGCTAGAAAAACCCATCACTGTCACATCTCCGAAGTCCGCAGGCCTTCTGGGCTTTTCTCGACCCGTGCAAGCTGGGAACGTCGACGTGAATCCGGGCTCGAAGGCTGTGTTAAGCCGTGCCTGACTTTGGGCTGCTGGCGATGGTTAATTTTACGTGTCTACGTGCCTGGGCCACGAGGCGCCCAGATATTTGGACGGTCCTCACGTCCGCGTGACGGCTGATAGAATGTCCCTGGGAGGACTTACTGTGGTTCCCTGTGCCAGCTGTCGCTCAGATATTCGGTCCTACCTTGTTCTGGGTGTCTGGGGTGGGGTGGGGTGGGTGTTCCTGCGTGAGATTAACATTTAAATAGGAGGACTTGGCCGGGCGAGGTGGCTCACGCCTGTCACCCCAGCACTCTGGGAGGCCAAGGCGGGTGGATTGCTCGAGGTCAGGAGTTCGAAACCAGCCTGAGCAAGAGCGAGACCCCGTCTCTACTATAAATAGAAAGAAATTAATTGGCCAACTAGTATATATAGAGAACAAATTAGCCGGGCATGGTGGCGCGTGCCTATAGTCCCAGCTACTCGGGAGGCTGAGGCAGCAGGATTGCTCGAGCCCAGGAGATTGAGGTTGCTGTGAGCGAGGCTGACGCCACGGCACTCACTCTAGCCTGGGCAACAAAGCGAGACTCTGTCTCAAAAATAAATATATAAATAAAAATAAATGGGAGGACTTGAGGGAAGCAGATGGCCTTCCGCCATGTGGGTGGGCCACGTCTAATCAGTTGAAGGCCCGAATAGACCAAAAAGACCGACCCTCTCCCTGGCAAGGGAGACTGCCCCAGCCGCCTGCCTTGGGCTCCAGCTGCAGTCTTGGCTCTTCCCGCCTGGTGGCCTTTGCCTTGGGACATCTGCTCTCCCGGGGGCCACTGTACTGCCGGCCCGCCCTGCAGATTTTGGATTTCCCAGGCTGCGTTCCCGTGGAGCTGAGTTCTTATCATGACTCTGCTCCTCCCTGGCTCTGTGGTCTCCGTCTTTCATCGGTTCTGTTTCTAGAGAGATCTCCGCCGGGCAGCACGCCGGCCGCCACGCTTGCGTTCGTCTGTCTCTCTGTTCCCGTGAACTTCGAAGTCCTTGTCCTGGCGCGGTCTGCCCGTCGCCCCGTGGAGACCCGCGTTTGTTCCGGACACAGCAACCTCAAACTCCTGGGCTCAAGCGATCCTCCTGCCTCAGCCTCCCGAGTAGCTGGGACTACAGGCATGCGCCACCGTGCCCGGCTAATTTTTTCCTATATATTTTTAGTTGGCCAGTTAATTTCTTTCTATTTTTTAGTAGAGACGGGGTCTCGCTCTGGCTCAGGCTGGTCTCGAACTCCTGACCTCGAGCGATCCTCCCGCCTCGGCCTCCCAGAGTGCTGGGATGACAGGCGTGAGCCACCGCGCCCGGCCAAGAATGCATTTTAGATCAATTTATGCTAAGGTTAATGTTTTGAGTGTAATCAGTGAATAGCCTCATTTTACAGGAAAGGATCTGAGGGTGCCTGACGCCAAGTGCTGGGTTTTTTTTTCCCCCTTCTGTTCTGCGCCCTGGAGCTTTATTGATTTCCTCCCTGCATGACTCGTATTCACGGATTGGCAGTAGCCGATCAGACTTGGTGTCCTGAGTCTTGGCCTAACTTCTCCCTAGAAACTGTCTTCGTTAATGTACGGATGGAAGAAACACTAAATTAGACTAGTCGGGCATTGGGTAAAACGTGGGTGTTTTTAGACAGAATGGACTTTCTGTCGGGAACTGAGAAGATTCAGAAGCTCTGAATACTGTCTATAAATAAAAAGGGGCCGTACGACAAGCCCACCGAGGCACGTGGGAACCGGGAGAGGGGTGGCGGACGGCGTAACAGTAAAAAGCATGGAACCAGATGACACGAGTTCAAATCCTGGCTCTTCCTTTTACGATCAGTGAGGTTCTCGGCCCATTCTTTAGCCACTGGCCTCAGTTTTCTCATCTGGAAAATGGGCACAATTATGACGTATGTTAATGTATCCATTGCATGGGTTTATTCTAAAATATATGAGGATTAATGCGCAGAAAGTGCCTACCCGGTGCCCAAGGCCTACTAATGGTTGAATAAATGTTTGCGATTATTGTTGCCGTTTCTGTTTCTCAGCAGTTAACAGGCAGTCCATAAACTCTATTCTGGCTTTGACAGGAATGGTCAGCCTTGGTCGGGAGCTATTTTGGGAGCCCCATTTGCTGGTGACATCCGTCCTGGTTTTCAGTACAGTTCCAGTTTATAAACATAGTCGTCCCTGAGTATTCATGGGGCATTGGTTCCGGGTCCCCCACGGATACCAAAATCCAAGGATGCTTGAGTCTCTGATATAAAATCGCGTAGTATTTGCGTATAACCTCCCACATGCTCTAGATCGTCTCCTGATGGCTTTATAATACCTAATACGACATAAATGCAATGTAAATAGTCGTCTTGTTTTTTTATGTGTATTATTTTTTGTTGTTGTTGCGATATTGTTATATTTTATTGCTTTCTTCCTAATGTCTCCCCTCCTCGATGGGCAAGCTGTGGTTTAGGGCCGGCCGAGTGTGGGCTTCCTGGTGATTTCACGTTTTACCCAGAATGTTCCAGAAACGTCCACCTCTTGCCGTCTGGGCCTCTCCTCCCGGCATGAGAGAGAAGAGCGTGGGAGTCCTAGTCAAAGAGCCTCACGAGGGACCGAGAAAATGCGGCTGCCGTCGGTGACCAGGATCGCGGTGGTGTTTTGTCCCAGCAGGGCCCTCCTCCTCCTCCTCCTGTCCTCGCCGTTTGCAGTCCCCTCCCTGCCCTCCCGCCCTGGCAGTGCGGCGAGACGAGGCTCCAGAAAGGGCAGACCCGCTCCCACGCTGGCTCTTCTGCTCGGCCGCCATCCCGAGCAAGACGTGCCTGCTTGGCCGGCCGGTCCAGGGAAGGAGGAGACGCACATACAGGGTAGCAGTGTAGACCACCCCAACCCACTTTGGAGCCAGCCAACTCCTAGACGCACGATGGAGCCCGACCTAGATGGGCTGAACCTCGCGGCCACGGGAAGGCCTGGAACCAGAAGGCCTGGGTTCGAGTCCTGGCTCTTCCTTTTACGATCCGTGAGTTTCTCGGCCCATTCTTTAGCCACTGGCCTCGGTTTTCTCGTCTGGAAAATGGGCATAATCATAATGTATGTTCTACATATCTGTCACATAGGTTTATTCTAAAATGTTTGAGGATTAATGTGTAGAAAGTGATTATCCCAGTGGGTTACTGATACAATCAGTGTGATTGTCCCAGTGGGTCACTGCGTGTCCAATGACAATACAGCGTGATTGTCCCAGTGGGTCACTGCGTGTCCAATGACAGTACGGCGTGATTGTCCCAGTGGGTCACTGCCTGTCCAATGACAGTACAGAGTGATTGTCCCAGTGGGTCACTGCGTGTCCAACGACAATACAGCGTGATCGTCCCAGTGGGTCACTGATACAACCAGGCTTGGAGGAAGCTATTTTCTGATGGTCGATTTTCCCATGGTGATAATGTTGGATTTTTTTTGACCTTTAATATGTTTGGCTGGGCACGGTCATGTGCATGCCTGTAGTCCCAGCTACTCTGGAGGCTGAGGCAGGAGGATCGCTTGAGCCGAGGAGTTCGAAGCTGCAGCGAGCTGTGACTGTGCTCCTGCACTCCAGCCTGGGTGACAGAACAAGACCCTATCTCAAAAAAAAAAAAAAATGTTTTCCAAATATGCTCACCCCTTAAAGGGGTTGCAGGTATAAGCTGACGCGTCTTCAGGAGACCAACCAGATTTTCAGCTCGTGGCAAGACGTCGCGAAAATCCGCAGGGAAATAAAACCTGTGTCACTCATTTGAAGCTGCTTATAATTGCCGCAATCATCTGTGAAAATAAGGAAGGGGCTTCGTTTCGCTGCAGGATTCTGCTGAGAATAGGGAGGGCCAAGTCCCCGGGTCACTGCAGAGCAGCTCTTGGAGGTGGCCAGGCCGGTGGCACAGATGTCCTGGGTGCTCTGCTGCGTGTCGCCCTTGCCCTGAGTATTTTGCAGAGCGAGGTGTTTATCAGATGTCCCCGTTGCCAGGGGCTTTGGCAGGGGCAGGCGCTCACGACTGCCTGGACCTACCTTCTTTGGGTTGCCTGTTCCCCGAGCTGTTTAGGAACCTGAGCCTCCACCAACATTGCGCTTTCCACCGACTGCTCGTCGAGGGGCAAGTGGGCACATCCCGCTCGACTACGATTCCTGCGAAGGCCACAACGGGGCCTCATTCGCTTTTTTGTTCATGAGCTGTCTGGCACGTGGGTGGAGCTTAAGAACGCACGGATGAGGCCGGGCGCGGTGGCTCACGCCTGTCATCCCGGCACTCTGGGAGGCCGAGGCGGGAGGATGGCTCGAGGTCAGGAGTTCGAGACCAGCCTGAGCCAGAGCGAGACCCCCATCTCTACTGTAAATAGAAAGAAATTAATTGGCCAACTAATATATATAGAAAAAAAAAATGAGCCGGGCATGGTGGCGCATGCCTGTAGTCCCAGCTACTCGGGAGGCTGAGGCAGGAGGATCGCTTGAGCCCAGGAGTTTGAGGTTGCTGTGAGCGAGGCTGACGCCACGGCACTCACTCTAGCCTGGGCAACACAGTGAGACTCTGTCTCAAAAAAAAAAGAAAGAAAAAGAAAAAAAAAAAGAATGCATGAATGAACCAAGAAATGAACAATGAATGAATGATGCAGCACTGAGTGTTTACCGGCTGTTAGTTTGCTCTCCGTAGACATGTGTCCTCCAAAGAGTGCAGAAAGAGACTGAGACGGGTGTGATACCCGACACGCTGTGTCGTCTTTTGGAGCCCCCGTTTCCACGTGCGGCAAAGGCAGGGCCTGTCATTCTTGCCTCTGCTCTAGGCCAAAGAGCGTCCGCGTGCCAACGTTAAGCAGAAGCCCAGCGTGGGCTGGGCAAGGCGCAGAGGGCCCTAAGAGGCCACAGAGCGGGCAGAGAAGAGGAGCCCTCCGGAGGGACTCTCAGCAGCGGGTGGCGTTGGAAGCGTGGGTGAGGGTTTGACGAAATCTACTCGACGCGACCCAGAATTTGGGCCTCCAGGGAATTCTGAGAAGGTTGGGATCCGGCTTGTGGATCTGGAAGGGCTTGGCGAGGAAAGTGGGCCTTCCCCTGGCCTCGGAGAGAAAAAGGATAGCGTTCACTCGCGGGGGCTCGGAGCAAGACGCCTTGCTCGTTCCTGGGATCCTTTTCGATTGAAGTCCACCGTCCTGCGTAGACGGAAAGCGGCTCCGAACGCACCGCAGCCCGCTCTGCGCTTGCCGTGAGGACGCCCGAGCGAGGCTGGGCGCTCTGGGAAGGAAGGAGGCTGGCTGCGCTCCTGTTCTGCGGCCTCCGTCGGCCTCTGCTCCTGGCCCGCGTCAGGGGATGCTGCTCCCGCCCGCAGGCGCAGGGGACAGGTGCGTCTGCGGCCACAGGGCGGGCAGACCGCATCAGTGTCCTCAGTCCCCCAGTCCTCCTGCGCTCGCCGCCTGCTTCCTCCCTCCTCCCTCCCCTCCCCTCCCCTCCCCTCCCCTCCTCTCTCCTCTCCTTCCTCCTTTCTTTTTTTTCCTTTCCCTTCTCCTTCCCTTTTTCCCTTTTCCCCTTTCCCCTTCCCTCCCCTTCCTTCCTCCCTTCCTTCCTCCCTTCCTTCCTCCCTTCCCTTCCTTCCTCCCTTCCTTCCTCCCTTCCTTCCTCCCTTCCCTTCCTTCCTCCCTTCCTTCCTCCCTTCCTTCCTCCCTTCCCTTCCTTCCTCCCTTCCCTTCCTTCCTCCCTTCCTTCCTCCCTTTCCCTCCTTTCCCTTGCTTTCCTTCCCCTCCCTCCCTTTTCCTCCTTTCTTTTCTTCCTTCCTTCCTTTTCCTTTTCTTTCTTTTTTTGAGACAGAGTCTCACTCTGTTGCCCAGGCTAGAGTGAGTGCCGTGGCGTCAGCCTCGCTCACAGCAACCTCCAACTCCTGGGCTCAAGCGATCCTCCTGCCTCAGCCTCCCGAGTAGCTGGGACTACAGGCATGCGCCACCATGCCCAGCGAAGTTTTTCTATATATTTTTAGTTGGCCAATTACTTTCTTTTAATTTTTAGTAGAGACGGGGTCTCGCTCTTGCTCAGGCTGGTTTCGAACTCCTGACCTTGAGCGATCCTCCCTCCTCAGCCTCTCAGAGTGCTAGGATGACAGGCGTGAGCCACCATGCCCAGCTAAGTTTTTCTATATGTTTTTAGTTGGCCAATTAATTTCTTTCTATTTTTAGTAGAGATGGGGTCTTGCTCTTGCTCAGGCTGGTTTCGAACTCCTGACCTTGAGCGATCCCCCCGCCTCGGCCTCCCAGAGTGCTAGGATTCCAGGCGTGAGCTACTGCTCCCAGCCTTACCCAGTGTCTTGTATGTGCGCAAAGGATACCGTAAATCCATAAATGTGTTTGGTTTCCGTTCGCTGGTCTATTTTAAGAAGGCTTTTTAGTACAGCTTGTTGGAAACGGATGCCTTTGAATCTGTTTGATAATCATCAACGATCCAAATGAGAACATGAAAAGGGGTGTTTATCCCAATCATAACCCCTGAATGTGCATTAGCATTTGAAAGAAAAACGTGCCTGAGATGATGGAACTACTACAGGGACTGTTTAGCAAACATTTGTCGAATCGTAAGTCATTAAGTCATCTTTGTTCGGTGGCTTTAAGGAAAAGAACCTAATTTGTCAACTGCCTTACAGAAAAGAAATTTGCACCTCTAGGATGGGCAATTTTAGTCCAATCAGATCTCATTGATTCGTGGTATTGAAACTCTGCCCGGGCATAATTTTTAAATTGATGATTATTTAGGCACAGATGAAATCTTTAGTGAAAGGAACATGTCGCTGGGCAAAATGGGAGGACTCCCTTCGGTATGTGATATAGCTCAATGTGTTTCTTCTCTGAAACTAGGAGAGGACCATTCTGGGTCCTTTTCTCCTAGTCTCTTGCGGTTCTTGGGAAAAGTAGGAAGACAGAGAACCAGGGACCAGCCCTAGGCCTGGGTGAATTTCTGAGGACAGTTCCAATCGTCATGTACAAATAGCCTGCCCGGCGCTTTCTTTCTGTGAGCCATGGTAGAGGTTCATGGAGGTAGTAGCAGTAGTAGAACTGGCAGCTGACTTATTATCAAGTACTGAGTGTCTGCTCTTTAACATGCTAAGTGTTTTCTTTGGTTTATCCCATCCAATCCTCATACCTTTAAGGGGATGAAATTTATTACTCTCGGTTTCCTGTTGAGGAAATGTAGGCTTAGAGAAAGAGGAAGAAACTCAAAGTTAAAAGAAGAAGACCATTAAGTCAGAAAAGAGGGGTTGTTATATATAGTTCTCTTTTTACCTGAATTATCTTTAGGTGCCTATTTGAGACCAGGGGAAAATTCTAGTCTGGAGGTGACAGAGAATGTCATACATGTGAAAGTAGAAAATACCGGACGGTAGGCTTCCGCTAGTTGGGAAATACCACAGTACAACTAAGTCAGAGAGAGGTTGACATTTGTCATTGTGTGTGTTCGTTTTATTTTTCATTGCGGGAATTAGAGCTTTTAATATGTTAGGATGTGTCACACATTTTCTAGAACGGGATCTAGTGTATATTTTTCTAAACTTATTTGGTCGAAGAACCACTTTTTCTTTTCTCTTTCTATTCTGTTTTTAAAGGGACTATCTGTTAACTTCCCCAAAAATATAGATGAAGCACCTCAAATTGGGAGGCATGGATGAAAATGTGGAATGTGGGACTGGAAGGAAGATGTTCTAGGTGTTCTATTTAGTTTCACTGCAGACTCTCCATGGCTTGGTAAAATTTCACTTCTCTCTGACAAAGGTTTCCCTCCGTAACTTGGAACTTGTGCATCTCTTGTACTATGCTATAGAAATACCTTATTGTGAATCGTTAAAACGAATTCAAAACATAGTTTATTGTGGACACTAACCTGGTATGAAGACATTTTATAAAGAAAAGTGTTCTAAAACTATGTTGTCATTCTTTATTCATGGCCCCATAGACGAGGGAATTTAAAGTTTCTTTCATTACGTAAGAGTTCAGTGATCTTAGAACTTGGCATCCAATGGGTAAAAAAAAGAAAAATATTAATAAAAAAAAAAGAGTTCAATAATCTGCACCATCGAAATCGATTGTTTTTCTTTGTGCTTGGGAAATTGGAAAGAAGATTCTTGAAAAGATGAGTGAGATGATCAAATCCTGGCACGCAGGTGCTGATATTTCGACTCTGTCGAAAGCGTGTGGTGGAAGGTGGTCACCCTTCACCCCTGCTTGGATTAACAGCCCTGGGTTCTGAGGTGGAATCTTCCAGAACCACAGTCCGTTCTCCAGCTCACGGTGATGCTGGAACCCAAGGGAGAGACGACTAGAGAACAGGAGGAGAGCGGGCAGCTAGAGCAGGGGCAGCTGGCAGGGTCAGAGAGGAAGAGGAATCGCGCCTCCCAGAATCCCACGGGCCGGAAGAGCCCGGACCAAACTCGGCCTCCGAGAGGGCAAGGCGGCCATCTTGCCGCACTCATGCTTGGGTGGCGCGTGGCTTTTCTTTCTTTTCCCTGCGTGGTATCCAATGCGGGGCCGGGCGAGGTAGACATTCCCCTAACAGTGGATAGGGGAACGTACTCAGGTCCTCCGAGAGGAACTCTGAAAGAAGCAGATCTGTGGAAGGAAGAATGCGTTTGCTCCCAGCGGGGTTCCCTAGTTAGCAGCTCTTGGCCTGCACCTGCCCCCCAAAGTGTGACTATGGCAAAGTCACGCTGCTCAAACTTAAGACTGCACCCAAGAAGGCCCTGTTGGCTCACTGGCGGTCACAGATTCGCTCCGGGCAGAAAGAACGTACAATACCTCCCCATCCCAACAGTGCCAGGCTGGTGGTGGGCTTTTATTTTTGCTTTTTCTACCCTTTCTTCCTTTTACAGTTCCATTGACCATTCTGCTCATGCTTTGAAATAATCCGGGCCCAAAGCGAGGCTCGCATCTCGCTGATTTTGATTACTCCCACATACTGTATTTATTTGCCATTTAAGTCATCTTTGTCTGGGGGAGGTTCGTTCTCCGCGGCAGCCGATGTCTGCTGCTGTTAGCCGAGGAAGGGCGGAGGGGAGGCAGGTCCCTGAGGAAGGCCTGTTGTGTGCAGGGGGAAGGGGGCAGAAATGTAATTTGGAATGGCGAGGGTCAGTCTTTGCCTGGTGCCCCTCCCTCTTCTTCCTGGGGGTTGATGGATGGGCGTGCCTTGAGGTCTGTGCTTATCACATGAAATACACAACACTCCCTGTTTCCCTCCCAGCTGGGCCTCCAGGAAATCCACAGGCTCTTGGCCCTGGGGGACTCTGGTCTCTTTTGTTGTGCCTGGGGGTGACACAATGGGCTGGGTGACCCAGAGCTGCCCACTTTCCCATGAGTGCAATGACCTGGGGCCTGACATCTCTCCCCAGCCTCTTGGTGGAGGAACAAAATACCAAAAGTTTCAGGGTCCGTGGCCCGCGGCCCGCCGAGGACATGTATCCGGCCCGCCGGGTGTTTTTGCCGCCGCTGCCTGTCCTGCTTAGCAGCCGGCTCGTCCCAGGCCCACGGTGCGCACTCTCCAACGGTCTGAGGGACGGTGACCTGGCCCCCCTGTTTACAAAGTTTGAGGACCCCTGGAATAAATCAAATCAGTTTTAAATAAAGACAGGGCATGGCCAGTGTGGTGCAGGGCTGTACTCGAGACCGAGACAAAAGAAACAAGAATCAGTCATATGCACTCATATTTATTTAAATTTTTGGATGTTTTGGTCATGGTTGAATTTTTTTTTTTTTTTTGGCATTAATTTTGATCTTTAAAAATAGTGCATGAAAATGCGATTTTTCTTGATCGTTGAGTTTTTTGGCCTTCCTTAGATTCTGTGCCGAAGGTGAGTGTCTGACTTGCTTCGCTTTGGTCCCAGACTTGGTAATAAGTTCTACATGAGTGCTTTTAATAACAATTCTTATCGTAATGTTGATAATGCCACTTCTCCCATTTTCAACTGCTCTACCAAAGCACCGTGGGGAACGTTTACTAACTCGTGCAATCTGCCTGAAGTGGGTACAGTGATTATTCCTGTTCTATAAATGAAGAAATGGAAGCCCTGAGAATTTTATTTGCTTAAAATCACCAGCTAGGCAGGAAAGACCAGCCAGGCAGGGTTCTAGCCCCTAGTGTGTTTGGTTCTGAATCTCTCTTAATCCATGCTGGCTCTGAAGGGCTGAATGTTTTTTCACCCTGTTCCATGGAGGTTGATTCTTTATTTTCAGCAACCTGAGGTTTGCCGTGGAGGGGAAGTCTGTTGTCTTGAATTCTGCTCAAGAGATAATGCATCAAATTCAAGTGGAAACCGAAATATAAATTATGAGGAAAGTATGTGGAAGTCCTTCATTCTGTCAGCCCATAGAAAAAGGGCACATTGTTTTAGCCTGTTTTTTTCTTTTTTTTTTTTTTGCACTTGTAATGGAGGTGGTTTTGATAAAAGTGGTTTTCTAGCTCTTTCTAAACAATATATAATACACAAAATATCCGTGAGAGCGGTTGGTTCTTCAGAGATACTGCAACATTATTTCTTTACCTTCACTTGCTTTTTTCTCAAATAAATGTATTCATCTCAGAATTCTTGTTAGGAAATTTAGGTCTTGACTTGCAACTTTACCACCCTGCTCTATGCACCTGTGTTGTCTGATATAGTAGCTGCTCACCCCGTTTGGCTATAGAGCACTGGAAATGTGGTTTATTCTAATTGAACATGCCAAATCACACTGGGGTTTGAAGGCTTACTATGGTCAGGAGAATGTAAACTCTCTCATTAATCATTTTTCGTAGGGATGGCACATTGTAATTATATTTTGCATCTACTAAGTTTCAATAAAATGGATTGTCAAGACTAATTTTACCTGCTGTTATTTTCAGTGTGTGGATAGTAGAAATTTAAAATTACACGTGTCTTATATTTTATTTCTGTTGGACTGCACTGCTGTAAAATATTGCCTCTCAGATGTTCCATTTGTGAGGCAAGAGGTGTGTGTTTTGTTTTGCTCGTAACGGTTGCAGGAGCAAGTAAAATTTGTCAAAAAAGAAAAACAAAATTTGGAGCCTAAGACTCTCCTAGCAAACAGATAGTCGTTTCGGCCATCTATGCAGACATTGGAATTCCTAAAGAATTTGTAGCGTTAGCAGTAGCATTCTCGTATATGCCAAGAGGTTCGTAAATAGCACCCCCCCCCCACCCAGTCTGTTTTTCAGACCAGCTGCTTTTAAATGACTTCACTGGACTCTAAATAGTGTTTCGGTTCTCTTCGAGGTGCTGTATCTTGATAGAACTGCCCGCGTTTGCCAAATTCGGGGTGTCCCTCAGAGCCAGGGAGCAGAGTGGTTCTCTAGGTCCTAAGGCTTGATGTCTCGGCTCTTGTCTTAGTTCGCGCAGGCTGCCATAACAAAAATGCCTTAGCCTGGGAAGCTCATACGCAAATTGATTTCGCACGGTTCTCGAGGCTGCGAAGTCCAAGATCGAGGCACGCGCAGATTCAGGGTCTTGGGAGGACTTGCCCTCTGCCTTAAAGCTGGTGCCTTTTTTTCTGCATCACCGCGCTGCTGACGCTCCCTTCAGTCTCTTTGACAAAGGCCTTGACCCCCTTCGGGAGGGCAGTGGCTTCCCTAAAGGCCCCACCTGTGGATGCTCTCACGTCGAGACTCCAACATACGAACTTGGAGGGGCCACCAGCCCTCAGACCACGGCGCCTCTCAAACTGCAGTTTGCACAGGAATGACCTGGTGATCTGACGAGGATGCAGATTCCTAGGATCTGCTCCCTGAGTGTTTGGGTTAGCTTCTCCGGGTCAGCGCATTAGCTGTATTATCTGTAGTAATCCCCCCGCCCCTGTGACCTCCCCTCTTCGTTTTGAAATTGACATTCAGGCTCTCGTCTTGGGATATCTTTGCTCTTTCCAGAAAGCATTCCCCGGTAATCCCCCAATCCCCCCTCTCTCTTTCTCTTCCTTTCCACACACTGTAGGGTGTAATTAACCTCCAGATAGATTATTGGCCGCGCTTGGCGTGTCCTTGAGAGCTATCTCTTTAAGTGCGTGGAAGGCAGGAGATGGGGAGGAAGGGCGTGTTTGTTCTTTCTCCCTCCTAATCATCTTACGGATCGGTGAAGTTTGTTTAACTTGAAAGATGTCTGAAGGTCCCCCCTTGGCGTAGAGGAGATAAAAATTTCCAGCAAATGTTTGGGCCCGACTACTTGGCACATAGAACGTGCTCCATAAATATTTATCGGATGATTGTATTGCTTTTCTGTTTGCCTTCTTTGGAAGCCGCATTAACCCCTCCTGGTCACCAGAGGACGGACACTCTGGTGCACCGTGGCAGTAATTAGGTAAATGCTACATGGCGGGGAGAGTTGCATGGGGACTTTAGTGTCATGTTGTAGAATGTGGCTTAATGCCGCAAATAAAAAAGACCTCTGGCGGGACCTGAACACACAGCCCTCCCCACGTGTTTGCTCCAGCCTCTCTTGGTCTGTTTCCCTCTTGCAGTGGAGCTGCATTTGTCTGAACTCTGGGTCGCATTCAACAGAGGGCCAGAGTCACAGGGGCAGAGTGAGCATTTACCGACCGAGGTCATTGAACGCTCCCGCAGGGCTACGTTCAGAGACTCGAGTAGCAGCCTAGGGACACAGCCCCTCCGTCCCGTCGGCCCCTTCTCAGGCTGTCTCCGGCCTCGGTCAGATGGCTGGCCATCGTGAAGCCTCTTCTCAGCACCCCTGGAAGGTCAGAGGACCCTGGCTTTCCAGCAAGCCCTGGGAAAAGTCCCTGGGATTCTGTGCGCCGCTCCGAGCTGTGGCCAACCAGATGGCATGCTCTGATTCGCCGGATCTGGGTCACAGATCCTCCCCCGGATCAGGGTATGACATCGGCCGTCCCTAAACTGCTTGAGTTGAGGGAAGGGAAGGAGAAGGCACCCCAAAACCAATTCAAGGTTGATTTCCACTGCAAAGTGGAAAAGGTGCTTAGTAGTGGGCAGAAGGCATCAAAGGACACTCCAATAAACCTACAAAGGAATCATTTTTCTGTGTCTACATGGGGTTGAATCTTGCCTTGGAGACCTCCCTGTCCCCCAAGCCATTGTTCCAGGGGTCCCTCCCTACGTCACGGGCAGGCTGGGGCCTCCTTATAGGCAGGGGTAGGTCCTATCGATTTCCCATCATGGCCTAGTACGTCGCACATGGCAACTTTTTAATAATTGTTCCAATCAGTACAGTTTCATCGTGAACTTACTGTGCGCTGGGACTATTAAGTAAACGAAGCATCTGTTCTTGCAGTAAATCAGTCAAATTGGCTTTTATACCGGAGCGTGCTAAGAGCGTGAGCTCTGAGATGATGGGAAAGAGGCTCCACACCTGACTCTGCCACTTATTGACTAGCCTGTAGATACGGGTGAGTTTTCGGATCTTCCGGGCCTTCCTCTCTTCATTTATAAAATGAGGCTAATATGGTACCCGCCCCACGTTGGAGCAGGTATGGTGATTAATTGAGATGATGTATGTCACATGCTCTGCACGGCAGCTGGGTAACGGTTGGGGCTGATAAACGGTAATTAATATTTGCATGGATAGATTTAAACTAACAAGTATTCGTTGACCATTTATGTCCACTCATTGAGCATCTGTTAAACGCTTGCTGTATGCTAGACTCCTTGCTAGATGTCTCACAAAGATGAGTAAGATATAATTCCTGGATTCGAGGCGTTTGTGGCTGCTTGGTGCAGGTCGGTCGTCATGCCGACAGACGATGCAACGTAAAATGCCTGTGATGTCATTCATGGTCCCCGTGGTCCAGTCCCCAGGGCCGAGTGCGGCCAAAAGTAATTTCAAACTCTAATAACTCAGATTTCTAGAAACACCATGAAGGGGGACGCAGATGCTCCGCCAAGGCTTACCGTTCCCTCGTTTCCTCTTTCATCAGCTGCCCACGGCCCGCTGGGACATGACAGTCACTTCATGTCACCAGCCTTGCTGAACTGCCCCGCCCCCCACCTCCGCCACCCCGCCCTGCCCCGGCTCCCTGAACGAAGGTGCCATTCTGTCTCTTACCTCTGAATTCTCCGTGGTCATTTTTCTCTGCCCCCAATGCTCGCTTTATGTCCCTGTAACCTGGGTGACATCTACTTTTCCTTTAAGACTTCACTCGGGTGGCACCTTCTATGACAGGCCTTGCTGGTCTTGGCCTCGGTTAGATAGTTCTCTTCTCTTCCTGGCGGCCCTGGTGCCCAGCACGGCCACCCCTGTGCCGAGTTACCCTCTGGCGATTGTAGGTGTTGGGGTCCCCTTCGTCCTTTTAGACTGTCACGTGGGGGTTCCAGGCTGATTGTCCTGGGAGGAGGTCAGGATTCTCTGTATTCCTGGGCACCCTGGCTCTATACGGATGGCAGCGAGGAAAGTGGCTCTTCCCAGAAATGACGACAGTCCTCTCTCTATGGCACTTCTATATGGTCTGCACGTGTACATGGCGTCATCCCGCCCAGGCTGTCAAATGACAGTAAGACCAGAGTAGTGTCGTCCCGCCGGTACCAAGCACAGGCTTGGCCATCGGTTGGCGCCGGGATGGACTTTTATTTAATCGTTCCTATTAACGGTGGGCAAGTTACTTAACCTTTTAAACCTCATCATTAAAATGGACGTGACAAGAGGACCCATCATGGGGCTGCTAGGAGCATTTTATGAGATGACACAGGGAAAGCCCTGGGCATGGTCGCTAGCACCTAGTAATGTCCCCCAGAATAGTAGAGGCTGTGGTCGTAAAAGTAGAAATGTATTTTGAAGAGCTCCAGTGGTTTTTATTTTTCTTTCTTTTTTTTTTTTTTTTGTTTTTGAGACAGGGTCTCACTCTGTTGCCCAGGCTAGAGTGAGTGCCATGGCGTCAGCCTCGCTCA
>VSMD01141060.1:0-39219 GCA_008750895.1 Mirza zaza
AGCAAAACAAACAAACAAACAAAAAAAAAACCCCAGTGGTTATTTCTCAAGATTTGAGAAATCTGGTCCACCTTTAGTGTAGTTTCCTGAGATTTCTGCTCCACTGAAGTCAAAACCAGGATTCTAAAAGATATGAAAAAAATTATAATAAAATAAAACTTAGCAAAAATATAAGTATGAACTGGCAATTTAAAAAATAAGATCTAAATGACCAATAAATATATGAAAAGCTACAAAACAGCACTGTTATCACCAAAATAGAATTTAAAACTATGAAGTATTTTTCAACTTTCAGAATTACAAATATTTAGAAGATCAATATGTATATTACAATGTTGGCAAGTATATGGGAAAACATATAAAACATACTTCAATATCAGTGTATAAACAGAATTTAATAAATAGGTAGCATTTCTTGAGAGCTTACTATATGCCACGCAAGGCCCTAAGAGCTATACCAATATTAAAATATTTAATCTTCAACAATAATCCTGTGAATTTTAAGTACTACCTCAGGATTTAGTCTTTTTTTATGGATAATTTCATTTATTCAACATTTATTGAACTCCCACTGTTTGGAAGATACCATTAGAGGCATGTGGAACTCAAGAGTTAACAACACAAAGATCCCTGCTCTAGTGGATTACATTACAGCAGGAGGAGACAAATAAAAACCATAAATTACTCAGTGCAGGGGTTGGCAAACTTCTCTGTAAAGAACCAGGCAGTAAATATTTTAGTCTTTACAGGCCACATAGTTTCTGTCACAACTACTCAACTGTATGAAACTACTCTTGGAAAGACAATACACAAACAAATGAGCATAGCTGTATTCTAGTAAACACACACACACACACACACACACACAAAACAGGCAGTGGGCCAGATTTGGCAATAGTTTGCAAACCCCTGATCTAGCTTGTTAAAAGTTGGTAAGTGGTATAGGAAAAAAAAGTAGGATAGGATAAAGGAAATGAAAAAAGATTATAATATTTAAATTAGATGATCAAAGTATGCTTCATTAAGCAATGACTTGAAACAGTGAAGAAGTCAGCCAAGCTATGGAAGAACATTCCAGTCAGAAGGATGGCAAAGGAAAAGGGCTGGCATGTTGCTTAAGGGACAGGAAATAGGCCAGTATGGCTACAACAGAATGACTAAGAGAGACAGCAGTAAGAGAGGAGGAAGTCAGAGAGATAATGGAGTAACTGATTATATAGGACCTTTTAAACGACCTTGTCTTTTACGAGAGTGAAAGAGGAACAATTTGCAGAGCTCTGAGAAGAGAAGTGACATGATCTGACTTGAATTTTAAGAGAACTGCTTTAACTGCTATTTTGAAAAGGCTGTGCCTGGACAAGGGAAGAAGGGAAGAGACCAATTAGAAGGCTATTGGAATAATCTAGGCAAGACATTAAAGGTGGTCCAGATAAAGAGTGCTAGTAGAGTTGGGGGTGATAAGTGGTCAGATTCTGAATATATTTGGAAGGTAGTGCCAGTAAGATTTCCTAACAAACTGGATAGGATATAAGAGAAAAAAAATCAAGGATTATTCCCAATTTTTTTTTTGACCTGAGCAACTAATTTCCATCAATTGAGATAAGAAGGCTAGGAAGGAAGCTAGGGTGTTCAATTTGGACATTTGAGTTTGTTACGTCTGTTAGATAGCCAAGTGGACACAGATATGCAGGTCCAAAATCCAGGAGACAAGTCCAGGCTAGAGATATACATCTGGAAATCATTGTCATATAGATATAAATTATTCATCATAATTTTAGAAGTGCTGTGATCCACAGTAACTTCTCTCCCAGATAGTTATCTTAGAACACTTGAGTAGTTTCACTACTCAAGTTTCACTACTCACTACTTGAGTAGTTTCACTAGAGAAGCATAGCTTTATTTAAAATGGAGAAAAATAGAAAAATCTAAATTGTATCAAAGGCAAATAAATAGCTAAGTAATTATGATATATCCAAAGTAGAGAATACTCCGAATAGTTAAAAGGAATGAGTTTTATCTGTATGTACTAGTGGGAAAAGAGACCCAAGACATACTATTAAATGAAAAAGCAACCTGATGAACAATATACACAGTGTGATCCTCCATTTATGTTGAAAACAAAACAAACAAGCCCAATATATGAAATGAGACTAAGACAGATGCGTGGAATAGGGGATTATGGTGAACGGGACTTTCAGAAACTTTTTACACTATGTAAGTCTATACTGATCCAATTTTTACAAGAGTTTATTCATTTATTACTGATGTACATTAAGTAAATTTAAACTAAGAAATCATAACACAAATAAGTTTTTCTAAAGAAAATTTTTAAAAAGTCAAATCCATACATGGACCATTTTTCTAATCATTTACTTTAAAAATTCTTGTGAAGAATTTTTGTAACTTCTCATGATTCTTGAGTTTTAATTTCAAATAATATTTATTCTGTAATTTTTAGATATTTGATGACACATATTCATACATTCATCCAACTTACTTCTTTCTGGAATCTCTCTAATGTAAGCTTTCTCTGCATTTGGTCTTGGACCCAAGGATCAGCTGCATATTCAGATTCTAGAAGAGAAGTCCAACAATTTGCTGCATCTCTCTTTGTCTTTGTAAGAACAATACGAACCATTTTTCTATCCTCTAAAGAAAAAAAAAATCACAAATAAAGAGCTCATCATTATATTTTCCAAAAACCTTTAGGTAATCTTGACATACAATTGTTTTCAACACATTTCTATTATTATAGCTTTCAAAGCTACAAAGACAAAAGGACCTAATACAAAAATGGAAAAGATACTAAGTTCCAAGACAAATTTTTTAAAAAGATTCTATGAATTATAATAGTTATCCTTACCCAAAGTCCATGTTCCCTCATCAGCTATTGTAGAATCAAAGAGTTTGCCCTGAAAAATAAACATTTAAGATACTAAAAATATAGCATTTCATTAATTTTTATAAAGCTTTCATGACTATGATTTACCTAATTTCCTACTTGATCCACATCCTATACCATTTCACCACATTTATAGGTGTTCAGTGCTAAATTTCCTCCTAGCTAATGAAATGAAACCTAGTTTACATTGCATGGAACATTTATCATGACAAAAAACACAGAGCTCTCTAAGGAAAGATCAAGGCACCTTAATTTTTAGAAGATGCAGATATACTACTGATCACTAATTAGCCAAATGTCTGAAAGACTTTAATTCTACCAATTCGAATGAACTAGAAGGATCTCCTACTAAAACTATGAAGAAATGCCATATTTTAAAGTAAACTTTAAAAAACTGGTTCAATCACATTGTTGGGTGAATGGCATTAAAAAAATTTAAAGCTCATACTGTAGATTCAATTTCAGTTTAGTTGTGACTGATTTTTCACAAACTCTTATTTTAAGTAATCAAAATACAAATTTAAAGGAGAATGTATATGCTCAAATTCATTTTAATTTGTTCCAAATGTAAGTTTAAAAGTCATTAAGATCCAAGTTGACACACAAATCAATGTCTTTCACGCGAATCTTGAGGCACGCAAAGCACCTCTATATAAAATAATAAAAGCTAACATGTAGTATGAGATTACAGACCAGGCACTACAAGCTTTTCAAAAACAGGAATACTATATGAGGCTCAGAACAATCCTATAAAAAAGGTACTATAATTACTGCACCTTGTGTATGAAGAAGAGACACTTGCCCAAGGTTACAAAACTAGAAAACGGGTGGAGTCCGGTACCCTACCAAGTAGTTACCCTTTACCACTACAGACACTGCCATTAAACATCATAGGCATCTAATCTGAGAAAGTAATCTAACTTCAACTAGTTAAGTAAATGTAATTACAGGCTGAACAAGGAAGAAGCAGATCCCAGAGCCAAAGGACACTGGTGAAAATAAATAAAAGAGGTACTATTTTCTTCGCATACTTCACCGCCTGCTTGCCCACACTACAAACATGCAGGACCTTTCTAATTTTTGATTAGGAAATAAATCACCTGACATCATCTCTAAATCTTTATCCCATTATCCTAGCTTTTATTTTCTTTATTGTACTTTTCTGTAGCTACTATCACTCATGCCTCCCTACCAGAGCGCAACCTCTTGAGAGTAGGAACCTTTTCTAACTCGCAGTATTCTTGGCACCTATATGAGTACACGATAAATATTTGTTCTTTTAACAAGCTAGTTAGGCTGTTCCCAGCTGAAAACCGCCAAAAACAAAAGTCGTTCCACATGGTATAAAAATGAAACAGAAAAACGGGCTCCTCAAATTTCCACAAGTTAAAGACTCGTCCCAAGGATGTGGGCTCCGATCAGGCCAATTTAATCGCTTTCTCTTTCTGCCATCCAAAGGACCCCTCCAGCAATCCAAAAATTGTTCCAAGGAAACAGTAAACTTTAAGGCTAGGGAATTCGGAAAAAAGAAATTGAGCACAAGCCCCGACCTGCCGCTACCTTGAGGATCTCGCGGCCACCCACCGCCAGCGCCACATGCCTGCTCTGCAGGCCACACTGGATATCCTGGGCGCGAGTGCCTGGCGGCACCTGAACTTCAATGAACACCTCCTCCAGGGTCTGGTACCACTGGCCCCACGGGGTCCCGCACGGAACCACCCCACTGCGCTCCTCAAATGGGGCAGACATAATCCAGTCGCTTCCCGGCCGCAGCCGCACCAAGCGAGCCGAACGCACGCGCGGAGTCCCACGCTCAGGTTACGCTCCGACCCCGCCTCTCGGATCACCGCACATGCGCAGGACGGCAAGCTGGTGTCCGGGCGTATGTTTTTCCATTTCAGTGGCCATTTACGACACTGGCAGGACCGAGTTTAAAAGAACTGGAATCCAGAGAAGTTTGCAGCCAAGGAACGATGGGAGAGGAATGGAACCAGAGACGCAGGAACTCACTACACTGTCACCTATATGACGCCAAAATGCAGATTTTCAAACGTCTCAGTTGTAAAAGTGCGCCTGCGCAAATGCTAGTTGTGCGAAGGTTAAGATTAACAGCAGAAATGATTGGGTGTAGGGGGAACAGTAACAGTCTCCTATTGGCTGATAGCCTAAACCCACAGACCACCTAATTGGACACGGCTAAAGCCCAGCGTCGCTTTTAGTATTCCGGTGTGGGATTGGTGTGCCTCAGGGTTTTGTTATCCAATTGGGTAACGCTAGGGGTGGGCGGGGAGTGTTCGGGGAAATTTGAATTTGAAGCCAGTAGGCAGTAATAGCCTGAAGGCAGTTGTCTAGGAGTAGCCGTGACTTTTCGGCCTCTAGAACTGGTCGTCAGCATGTCCTTTCCTAAGGCGCCCCTGAAACGATTCAACGACCCTTCCGGTGCGTAAGGGGGAAGGAGCTGGGGGGGGCGGGATACGTTCTGACGCCCCTTGTCCCTCTCCGTTTCCTTCATGGGGAGACCAGCTGGAGGAGATTTTAGGGCTGGGATGGGGATCATTCAACTGATTCATTTCCCTCAAATACATACTAAGCACCTACTACGTGCGAAGCACTAGTCAGCAGTGAAACAGTCCCTGCGCCGTGGAGCTTGTATTTGGGTGGGCAGTACTGTCAATAAACGATTAGCGATGTAGAGAAACTAAAGCAGCTTAAGGGAATGGGCATGGACGGGGAGGCATTGGTAGCTATTTGATAGTCGAGTCGGAAAAGGCCTCACTGATAAGAACATTTGAGTATTTTCATCCGAATTTGTGGATTTCTTTTGGATATTCCATTTGAGCATAAAAAGAAGGAAGATTGGTAAAGGCAGTTATGGGCGTAAAATTATAATGGTAGCACTTATTGGAAACACTAAAAATGAAGTTACTAGAGGCTGACATTGGCCACTTACCATACATCTCAGGCACCATAATAAGTCTTTACCTCAATTGTTACTTTCTTTTTTTAATCTCCCAACAACCTTAAGAGATTATTCATTATTTTATTATAAAAAGACTGGGACTTTTAAAGTTGCTCAATGTTACACAACCAAACTGGCAGAATTGGTTTATGAACCCAGGCCTCCATGAATCTGTCACGTGATCTAAAACCCTGCAATGCATAAGCACAATAAACAGAAAGCCTTAGATGCTGTGTGCTGGGACTTTTTTTTTTTTTTTTTTTGAGACAGAGTCTCACTCTGCTGCCTGGGCTAGAGTGCCATGGCGTCAGCCTAGCTCACAGTAACCTCAAACTCCTGGGTTCAAGCAATCCTCCTGCCTTAGCCTCCCGAGTAGCTAGGACTACAGGCATGCACCACCATGCCCGGCTAATTTTTTCTATATATATATTAGCTGGCCAATTAATTTGTTTCTATTTATAGTAGAGACGGAGTCTCACTCTTGCTCAGGCTGGTTTCGAACTCCTGACCTTGAGCAATCCACCCGCCCAGGCCTCCCAAAAGCATATTTTCTTAATTTAAAAACTCAAGGACCTGGCTGGGCGTGGTCGTTCATTCCTGTAATCCTAGCACTCTGGAAGGCCAAGGCGGGAGGATCACTTGAACTCAGGAGTTCCAGACCAGCCTGAACAAGAGTGAGACCCTGTCTCTCCTAAAAATAGAAAAAATTAGCCAGGCATGGTGGCACATGCCTGTAGTCCCAACTACTTGGGTGGCTGAGACAGAAGGATTGCTGGAGCCCAGGCAGGAGTTTGAGGTTGCTGTGAGCTAAGTTGATGCCACAGCACTCTAGCCCAGGTCACAGAGCAAGATACACACACACACACAAAGAAACTAAAAAAATCTCAAAGACCATATTATTTCCCAAGTATTCGAAGAACTCACATCTTAAATTCTGTCAGAAGTGTGGTTTTACGGAGAGTTTGTATGTTTGTTTGCTTTTGCCTGCCTTATTATAATAGATTAAACTGGCTCTCGCAATGGTAAATATTTCAGGCTCACAATTTCAGGAATAAAACTAGTTATTTATTTCATGCTTAGTTCGTGTGAGTGTGAGGCACTGTGGTGCTTTCTCATATTATTCCAATAATCTTCACAACCATACTATGAAGTAGATAATATTTTTTATTCCTGTTTTATGAATGAAGAATCTGAGATCGAAGTACTTTCCAGGGGACTTAAAACTGTATTAGAAAAGGAGAGTATGATGTTCTTATTCACCCTCTTCTCCCTATGTCTACAACCTATCTAGTGTATAGCAATGTCTGTTGATTGGCAGATGCAGTGGGATTTGAACCCTAATCTGGCTAATTACAAAACCCTACTCCCAAATCCCCAACACATGTTCTATGTTTTATTTTCCATACTGTTAAACTCAATCCTGAGCTAAATAAAAAGTTGTTCTATGATAGGAACAATATGTATGCACAGGCTGGTGTGGAGGGAGTTTTCTAGCCTGATTACGGAATTCGGAGAAAACTAGAAGTGACATTCAGGCTGAGATCTAAAGGATAAATGAAACTTAGCCGGGCAAAACAGAAGGTGGACTGTTCATTCTAGGTAGAAGTAATAAATAGAAAATAGAGAGGTCTGGAAGTTTGAAACATTTATTTAATGTAATACATAATAAAATGTTTTGTTTGCATATAAATATTGGCTGCCTGTGTTAGCTTTGGGTCATTGTTGATGAAGATGTAAGTTGTTCCAGAAAGCTTTTGTTATCTCCCAAGATATCCCATTTTGTCTGATGTCCCCTCTCCCCAGATTTCCAAAAAGTCATATATATGATGTAGTACATCTAAGTGATGGTAAGGGAAAATGCACAGAACATGAAAATAGCATGTGCCACAGTCTCACAAAGTGTTGTTAAGTATACAGGCTGGATTTCAACCTAGTTCCTTTTGAGTCCAAATCCATATTAACTATTAAATTTGATTCTGTAGAGTCTTTAGGGAAGAGTTTTTTGTTAAGCCTGGTCTTAATTGTTCTCGGCTTGCATATGCTGCTTAGTCACTGTCCACTGTCCCATATTTTGCTGGCCCTTACCTCCTTTAAGAGTGTGGACCCAGTGATGGACTAGGATCCTAGAATTCAACATCATTTTGTTTTAAATTCTGGCTGCTTGCCAAGTGCTTCTCACACTTTTCCACAGAAGCATCTTTAAGTGCAGAGAGTAAATGAGAATAATCATAGGCCCTGCATCTTAATACTAATAGTGTCTGCAGTTTCCTCTGAAGTCTTCTATTTGCATTAAAATCCAATATGTTGACCGGGCGCAGTGGCTCATGCCTGTAATCCTAGCACTCTGGGAGGCTGAGGGCGGGTGGATTGCTCAAAGTCAGGAGTTCGAAACCAGCCTGAGCAAGAGCGAGACCCCATTTCTACTATAAAGAAATTAATTGGCCAACCAATATATATAAAAAAAAAAAAAAAATTAGCCGGGCATGGTGGCACATGCCTGTAGTCCCAGCTACTCGGGAGGCTGAGGCAGCAGGATTGCTTGAGCCCAGGAGTTCGAGGTTGCTGTGAGCTAGGCTGATGCTACGGCACTCACTCTAGCCTGAGCAACAAAGTGAGACTCTGTCCCAAAAAAAAGATGTGTGAATTTCACACTTCATCTTGAAACTCTCCTTCCTGACTAGAAATCCACTATCTCTATTCTTTATTGACCACATTTAGATCTGAAAATGTCCATGATTGGAGTCTTTGTGTCAGTATATCTAAATGATAGTAATTCCAGATAGAGGAATGGAAACTTAATTCTATCGTTAATAGAATTTTTATGGTTACTTAGAATTGGTGAAAGCAATGACTTTGATGCTTTTTAAACTATTTCCCAGAGTGAAAAATAAATTTTATATTCCTACCTAGGATATGTTTTTTTATTTCTGCATATATAACTAAAACAAAAGTTCCACAAAGCAATGCTTAACCTTGCTACATGTGAGTCATACTATTTTCTATTGTATTTCACTTGTTTTTAAAGTGTCAGTCAAGATCTAATGAGTTCCTATCTACCATTTGATTAGCACTTAGGGGACAGCAGTTGTTGCCTTGGAATGGTCAAAGCTCCTTGCTGTTACTATTTATTTGCATAAGACTCTAGACCAGCAGTCCCCCAAACTTTTGGCACCAGGGACCAATGTTATGGAAGACAGTTTTTTCATGCAGGGGCACAGCCCCTCAGGTGGTGATACAAGTGATGGGGAGCAGCTGGAAATACAGATGAAGCTTCACACACTGGCCCACTGCTCACCTCCTGCTTCACCTCCCTTCCAATTTTTCCATGGATGTAGGGGAATTGGGGGGGAGTGGAGCTCTATGGCTGAGTCCTTAACAGGCTACAGATCGGTACTGGTCTGCGACCTTGGGTTTGGAGACTATAGGTCTAGACTATATTTTCTGAAAATAGCTTTTCAGAGAATAGTATTAATCTGTTGGTTCCCAATCAGCTAAAGCTTTATGCTAATGGTATTTTAGTTATTGTAAATCATAAGAGCCCCTTCTCAAGTCTGATATGTGTAAACACTCTGAAATAGCTTCAGATTTGGGACTCCAGTTAAATGAAGTTGTACAGTATAAACTTCTGGAACATAGAAATATTGTCTAGTAAAGTTTGTACTTCACATAACATGGCTTTATAAAGCCATATATATTCCCTAAGCCTCAAATTCTTTATCTGTAAATTATCACAGGGTTCTTATGAGGATTAAATAAAATATCCATAAAATGCTTAGCATAATGCGTGGCATTTAGTGCTCAAAAAATTCTAGTTACTTTTAGCATGGTTGCTCTTCTGTGTGTTCAAATTACAGTTGGCACTATCAGTAGGTCTGATATGTTTATATTAGCTGTAGATAGATTATCACCATAAATTTTTATTCTAGGCTAAATCTTGAGGGCTAGACAGTTTTAATTGCTTTATTTCTAGAAAATAATGGTAGCTACCTCAGTGATTCTCTTTGAGTAGAGTTGACTGACACCCAAATGTCTTATTTCTTATACTCAGTCCTTAATAACAAAGCCGCATTGCTTGTTATTACATGATGTTTGTCCCAAAACTATCCTGTTTTGTTCAGTTGCCTGTGTTCCTTTGTCCATATAAAGGACAAGATGATAACTGTTCTTCATACAGAGACCACCTTTGTAATACTAAATGGATGCTACTTTTACATTTTGAAAAACAGAAGCAGTTTGTTTAATGGCATTTTTACATTTGTATTCACTTTATTATGACATGTTTTTAACTTAAGATCATAAATAACATTAGATGATAGATGAATGTTTTATGTTTCCTCTAGGTTGTGCACCATCTCCAGGTGCTTATGATGTTAAAACATCAGAAGTATTGAAAGGACCAGTATCCTTTCAGAAATCACAAAGATTTAAAAAACAAAAAGGTAATGGATCTCAAAATAAAACAATGGTATGCTCTCGTAAGTTTAGAAGTTATGAGCATCAGTATTTAAACTTAGAGATGCTATATCACTTCTCAAAATGTAAAGCTAAAACTATGTTTAGATTTTCTTATTTGATAGATTTTTGAAAAAGTCAAGTACAGAATAATGCTTTCATTATTACATTGTTGTATAACCAGGAAAATTGAGCAAGAAATTCGTATAGGTATGCAGCTTCCTTTTTGGTAATTACCTTAACTTTTCTTATCAGGGAATATTAGGAAAATCAGAAAGGTGTTAGATGTGTAAAAAATATTATGCGACTAATAATTTGGAAATGTACAATTAAAAGAATAACTTCATATTGCTTAATAATTACAATAGAAATATGGAAATGGAAATTATATTTTGTATGTGGTTAAAACCACATACATGTATGTGGTTAAAACTCATAAACACAAACCATGATCTATACAATTCATTGTTCGGTAGAATCTCAACAAACTCCTAGTGTTGACAAAGATGCTACCTTGCCTGCTTCAGCTAGGAAAGTCAAGACCTTGGAATTAAAGGTGAGAGACTTTTATATGCCAGTTGATTTAATAACTGTATCATTGAAAATGTACCTTAAAAGTATTGTATTTGATAAGAATGAATTAAGTATATAAATCAAGTTTATAAGTAAATCTGTAAATTAATGAAAAAAGTTATCATTAAGACTCTAATTTCTGCCTAGGACATTACCAAATATATTGTGCTTAAATCTGTCCTTACTTAACAATTACCAAATGGTCTCCATTTCTCAGTCTTTTTGGCAGTGGGGGCGGGGGCGGTGACATGGAGACAGGATCTCACTTTGTCACCCAGGCTGGAGTAAAGTGGCACGATCGTAGCTCACTGCAGCCTTGAACTCCTGGGCTCAAGGGATGCCCCCACCTCAACCTCCAGAGTAACTGGGACTACAAGCAGGCACCACCACTCCCAGCTAATTTTTGTTAAAGATGGAATCTCATTTTGTTGCCCAGGCTGGTCTCAAACTCCTGGCCCCATGCAGCCCTGCTTCCTTGGCCTCCCAAAGTGCTGGGATTACAGGCATGAACCACCACACCCAGCCTATTTTTTTATATCTAAATAAATTTTACATTACCTAGTAAGCCTTTCAAAATTATGTGATGCTTTATTAATTACCACCATTTGAGTTTTTTTGGTTTTGTTTGTGTGTTTGTGGGAAAGGGTGAGTATTGGTGAAGAAAAAGGAAAAAAAATTCCAATGCCTAAAGGTTTACAACTCAGGAACTGTTAAGGAGTGGTGAGAGATTAAATTCTTAATAGCCTTATGACTTGTGCAAGAGCCTGCTATTACTGTTTTTATACATTCATAAACAAGTTGTACTTTTTTAAGGAGTTGTACAAATTAATAGATATTTTAGAGTGCAAAAGATTCAGAACTGGGAAACCAAAGCTACAGATTAAGCTTAGACGGTTCATTCATTTGGCAATTACCTAAGGCTCTTATTCTATAATATAGAGCTATGTTGCTCAGTATGGAAGCAACCAGCCAATGTGGCTATTGAGCACTTGAAAAGTAGCTAGTGCTGCTAAAGATCCAAATTTTTAATATGATTTCATTTTAATTAATGTATATTTAAAAACATGCTCAATTTTCTTAGTGGAAAACTTTTAAATGTTTTTGGAACGACTTGAGTATGTGAATTTACTTTTCCATCTGTATGTTTTATGAAATCTAACTAAAAATTTCTGATAAAAATTTAATATCTGAATTGAGATGTACTATATATTGGGTTGAATAAAATATACATGTATTAACATTTTTACTTTTTAAAATATGTGGCTTGTATTTTATTTGGGGGGGGCAGGACTAAATAGATACTCTTCTTAAAAATTGATATAAATGGCTTGACTTGAATTTCTTACTGTTCTGAAATTTTGGATTAATTATAGAATTCATAAATCCCCTTGGAAAACTAAATTACATACAAATTTGTATAGAGCCTCAAAGTAATAGGTCTTCACTGATAGAAAATGCCATTGGGTGTGAAATTAATAAAACTTAGAAATATGTAAAACAGATTTTGTTCAAGATGTTTATGCTTTTTCTTCCACTTTTAGATGGAAAAGATAGATATTCTGTTTCTAGCCATTATGTCAGAAAGACTACTGGGTATAAAAAGATGTGTGAAAATTGTATGTCTTATTTAGAATAAAGGCAGTGAGAAAATTAGAATCAGAGCTTGTGCTATTTCAGTGTTTCTTATTTCTTTGCATCTGTATATTTATTTTTCTCTTTGGATATCAAAATTTAAGTTGATTTTTTTTTGAAAGAGTTTTTTCTTTCTGAGATAACATAATTTAAATATTCCAAATGTGTTGCTATTTAACATTAGAAAGAAGGTAGTCAGTAGTTATTAAAGGTCCAACTGTTCTTTTCATTGAGCTTGTTAGAAAAAAGCCTGATCTATTTTGGGTTGAAGCTTTTAAACCTGAAATATTTTGAGATTTTAAGAACTTTTTTCTTTATTTATCAGATAAGTGGTCTACAAAATGTTTAATAGACTCAGTGCAATATTTAAATTAGAAATTAACTATTCGGATCCCTTAATCTTTTCTGGTAACTAAAAATCAAATTTGGTTGTGATATTTGTGGCACTTAAAGTCATTTATAATTGTTCTTGACTGTTAAACAGAAGGAACCTCAAAAGAATGGTAAAGATTTGAAGATATTGGAAAAAGAGGTAAGCAACGCTTTCAACTTATTTCAAGTTACACAGAGTTAAAAGATAAAGATTCTGTTGCACCCATAATATGATAAAAAAAAAAAAGAAAAAAAAAGGATTATGTTGCAGTTTGAATTCTTCAGTGATGCAAACATGCCATCTAGACCAGTGCCTACAGGGGAATGGTTCTTAGCTTGGTTACCGTATTTCAGAGCCCATTCAGCTTCTAGTGTAGTATGCTGACCAAGTCAAGTTTGTTAGCATACCAAGGGACAGATTCAAGATAACCTATTTTGTGAAAAACTGATAACTCAAAATCAATATGTCAGTTTATTACAATTAGATGTGCGGATCAAATATTTACACCTACTCATCATGTACATGCTTCCCATAAGCTAATCTGTGTAAAGAAAACATAGCTAGAGGATTGCTTGGTGAGCGTGCAGGCCTAGCAGGTTAGTTAAATTGGGATGAAGTTATGCTAACTTGGTGCATTGTTCTGCACAATAGGTATATGCCTTCCTGAAGGATGAGCTACACTGTCCAATATGGTAGGCACTCACCACATATGACTATTTAAATTAAATCAGATTAAATAAAATTAAGAACTCAGTTCCTCAGTTGCACTAATCATATTTTAAGTGCTCAGTAGCCATTTGTAGTGAGCAGCTACCATACTGGACAGTGTATTTCACCATGGCAGAAATTTCTATCAAGCAGCACTGATCTAAAGAAGCCACACCTTTAAACCATGCTAAGTTGCTCACTGCCAATTTTGTTTCTCTGGCAGTCTTTTTCCCATGTGTCCATTTCTGACAAACTCTTCTTCTGATGGACATATTCTTTTGATATATTAAAACCTTCCATTTGATTACAGTCAAATGTTGGCTTAGGACCAAGAATACATCAAGATATCTGTAAATCTTTGCCTGGTTGCTCTGATCCTTTTGTATTTATGTTAAAAATATTGACTATAATTTTTTTGAGGATACATGCTGATGATGTAGGGGTTAATACTTTAATAACTGAGTCTTTATGAGATAGCTAGTGAGTGAGTTGCAAAGCCAGGATAAGAACTGATCATTTATATCAGTTACTTCTTTGGGTATAGAATTTTAGGTTGGCAGGTTTTTCCTCCTATTATTTTAAAGATGTCATTTCCCTGTCTTCTGGCTTCTGTATTTTCTGTTGACAGATATTAGGGTTTTGGTTGTTTTTGTTTTAATCTGGTAGTAGAAACAAGTCTGATGGCTTGCCAAGGCCTACAACAGTATACTTAGAAGCCCAGCTTTGCCTTTTTGAAATAAAAAACATATTTAGCATTTCAGACTGTAATTTGAATTTGTGTAATTGTACCTAGAGAAAAGAAAAATTCTTATATGTAGAAATACCTTAAAAATGAATAAACAACTTATTAATAATTGTAGTTGGAAGTTTATGGCAATTTAAAATCCTTTTGTTATTAAAACACTTTAAGATTTTTAAGATGTATCATAAGATAAATATGATTATTCAAGGACCTAGTACAATTAGATTGTCTATGAGCATAATGTCAAAATCAGTGGTTTTTCCAGAAGCTTTAATGCTTTATCAGCAGCAACTGTTTATGTTGGTGTTGTGTAAGTGAATCATTAATTTATCACTTTGTTTTCGTCCAGATTCGTGTTCTTGTGCAGGAACGTGCTGGTCAGGACAAGAGGATCCAGGACTTGGAAACTGAGTTGGAGAAGGCAGAAGCAAAGCTAAATGCTGCAGTCAGGGAAAAAACATCGCTATCTGCAAATAATGCTTCACTGGAAAAAAAGCTTATTGAATTGACAAGGACTAATGAACTACTAAAATCTAAGGTATTTGAGCCTTGTGATAACATTTACAGTTCAATAAATAACAAACAGGTATTTTTCTCATTAAAGATATATGAGAGTTTTAGGCTCTAGTTTAGCCTTTCCCTTCATTAAATGTACCTTAAGTGAAAAGCTGTTTCAAATAAAGATTTTTTGTTTTGTTTTGTTTTTTTTTTTTTTTGTTTTTTTTTTGAGACAGAGTCTTGCTTTGTTGCCTAGGCTAGAGTGAGTGCCGTGGCGTCAGCCTAGCTCACAGCAACCTGAGACTCCTGGGCTCAAGCGATCCTCCTGCCTCAGCCTCCCGAGTAGCTGGGACTACAGGCATGTGCCACCATGCCCGGCTAATTTTTTTTTATATATATATATTAGTTGGCCAATTAATTTCTTTCTATTTTTATAGTAGAGACGGGGTCTCGCTCAGGCTGGTTTTGAACTCCTGACCTTGAGCAATCCGCCCGCCTCGGCCTCCCAGAGTGCTAGGATTACAGGCGTGAGCCACCGCGCCCGGCCTCAAATAAAGATTATTGTATCTTTTTTAATGAGGGTGCCTGACACATAAATGAGTTATAAGCAAATTACTTTTTGTTTTACTATCTGACATTTTATCACCCCCAGTAAATAAGACTATTAATAAAAATTACAGAATTTACATCTACAAATCACTTTAAAGACCTTTCTCTGAAATAAATAATAGCATAACAGCAGGCTTCCATCTCAAATCCTTTTGGGAATGAAGTGGGAAATAAATAAATTGATGGACTAAATATGCTCAATAGATAAATTGTGTTTATCACTAGTAATATACTACTAGAACTTAAAGGGATTAATGTGGTCATCCTGTTGGTTATAGGATTAGAGGGAGGATAAAAGTCACTGTTCAGTTTAGTAAGATTCATTTATTCAGGGCCTGTGATGTGCTGGGCTCTTTGCTTACAAAGGGAGTTAGGAGTGCACTAGAATCAAACACAGGGAAGGGAGCAGATTCCTGGGCCCCACCCAGGGAGATTCAGATTTTGTAGGCCTGAGATGGATCCTGTATTCTGCATATTTCAAAGTACACCAGGCAATTCTGATTCATTTTGTTAAGCAAACACACATCAAGAAATCCTCTCTTAGAGGCTTTAGAGCCTTGCATTGGACTTTCCAGCATATAGAGGTAAGTGACCACCCAAACTACCTTTCAGAAATAAACCAGTAAGTCACATTAACCACTTCGGTACAGCGCTCACCAGCCATGAAACCTGGCCCACAGCCGGCACTCATAGTCCACATGATAGTTTGTGCTGTGCATTGACAACGAATCCGTGTTGCTCTTGTGTGATGAGGAAAGCTTTAAAGCACTGAAAGCTTGTTTTACTTTACAGACAGCTTTACTCTTAATGCAAATCAGAATAGGTAACATATACATATGTTTTCATGACGTTATTTTTAAATGTTCACAATTTTATTTTGATAAGTGAAAAATCAGAAAAGTCAAGTTTCGTTATTAACGCTAAAGTTGATGCTCGGCTGTGCGCCTTCATATCACGGCTGTTGGCTAAAGTCGCTGTGCATGTTCATCTGTGGCTATTGACTATAGTCGACGCTCGTACCCAAGTGGTTAAGGAAAAAGAGGTATAAGAACAGTAGTAATGTACACTCAGTAATTGTATTGTTGGTCAAAGGCTGTTTTCTCTACCAGTATATTGCTAGCAAATGATAGCTCCAGTGATGGGTAGAATAATCAGTATTTATGTGATTTTATATATGACTTAGCAAAAAATATTTCTGAATTATTTGTGTGTGTTTTTTAATTTAGTTTTCTGAAAATGGTAACCAGAAGAATTTGAGAATTCTAAGCCTGGAGTTAATGAAACTTAGAAACAAAAGAGAAATAAAGATGAGGGTGAGTGCCACCTTCAGTAAGTTTGCTGGGTCTAGATCTGGGGATCTGAACAGTTTCTCATTTCCTAAAACAGATATCTCTGTTCTGTAGAGTATGATAGCTAAACAAGAAGGCATGGAGATGAAGCTGCAGGTTACCCAGAAGAATCTCAAAGAGTCTCAAGAGAAAATAGCCCAACTTGAGGGGAACCTGTAAGTAACTAAAATAAAGAGAAAATAAGCATAACCAAATTTCCACTGGCTTCCCTTGGCAAGTTACTATTGGCTGAGACTTCACCTTTCCTTCAATACTTATCTCATTCCTCCTCCTAATTGTCCTATTTCTTTAAGTGATAGTTGAGCCCTAATCATTCCCAAACATTTTATCCTAGCAAATTGTATGAATGTATTGTACTTGGAAGTTTATGGCAATTAAAATCCTTCCGGTGTACATCTTCTGTAATAATGAATAGGAAAGGTCTCATAATTTTATGGAGGTGGTAGTTACAGCAAAGTTGAGAAACACTGGTACAGAATTAATGCATAATTCTAGCCTTCTTTTTATTACCGAGCTATAATTTACATAGACTAAAACGCACAGATCCTAAGTATTCAGTTTGATGACTTTTGACAGTTGTGTGCACCTGTGTAACCATTAACCAAATAAGATAGAGAACATTTCCATCCCCTTACAAAGTTCCTTTATACCCCTTCTTCCCCTGCTGCTATTGCCCTTGTAATGCTCCCCACCCCTGCCACTACTTTCTGACTTACATCATCATAAATTAGCTTTTTCTTTTGGGGGATGTTTATCACAGTTTATGAGAGAGAAAGAGGGAAGGGGAGAGAGAGAGAGAGTGTGTGTGTCTTTTGTTTAATATAATTTTTTAAGATTCATCCATACTGTTATGTGTATTGTAAATTTCTCCTCTTTATTTCTGAGTAGAATTCATCTATATGAATATATGCCTTCATTTGTTTACTATTCTTCATTTGATCATGATTTGGGCTGTGTCCAGTTTCTGACTATTATAAATAAGACTGCTATGAACATTTTTTGTGGACATGTTTTTGTTTCACTTGGATAAATTTCTAGGGGTGGGATTCTCGAGTCATGGAGTAGTATGTAGGTACAACATTTTAAAAAACTCAAAGTGTTCATACCATTTTATACTCCCACTAACGATGTATGATAATTTCAGTTGTTCACATTCTCACCGACATTTGATGTTGTTAGTCTATTTGATTTTGGCCTTTCTAGTGGGTGTGAAGTTGTATTTCATTTGTGATTTTAATTTGTTACTGTTAATGTTAAGCATCTTTTTATGTGCTTTGTGACCATTCATATATCTGTTTTTGTAAGGTATCTAAGTCTCTTGTCTATTTTATTAAATTGGGTAGCTTGAAGGAGGTGAACACATAAGTAATTTGTTCCAGGCAGTCTGGAACAAAAGTTTTATGGCACACAGAAGCTATTTAGTATACTGGGTGGGTGGAGAAAGCAGGAAAGACAAAAAAAAAATTATTTCTAACACTTGGAATGTTGTAGGTGGTGGTTCTCCTCATCATAACTCTTTTGGCAAAATATATTCAGAAAGCTTTTTCACTTAAATAAAAATTCTAGTCTACTGTTTAACTATAAATTTTCAACTTAAGAGGTCACATAAAATAATGGTTAAGAGTTTAGACTGCAGAGTCAGCCTGCCTAATACAACAGTATCTGATACATAAGCATTATGTATGATTATTAAATAAACTAGTGTATATTAACATATGCAATTTTTTTTAGTGTTTCAATAGAGAAAGACAAGATTGATGGAGAATCTGAAACAGAAAAACTCTTAGAATACATCGAAGAAATTAGGTAATAATGAACAGTAGCTTTAAATTGGACCTCATTTCGTGGAATATTAATGAATACATCATTTTTATCCCTTTTCTGTTAATTTTCTCTTGCCTAAATAGATGTACTCTTTAAAATAATTTTGTTTTAATGCAGTTGTATATCAGATCAAGTGGAAAAATACAAGCTAGATATTGCCCTGTTAGAAGAAAATTTGAAAGAGAAGAATCATGAAATTTTAAGCCTTCAGCAGTCTCTTGAGGAAAATATTATGTTGTCTAAACAAGTGGAAGACCTGAATGCTAAATGTCAGCTGCTCGAAAAAGAAAAAGGTAATGTATTTATATAGCTATTATACTTTCTTTAGCTAAGTGTTACACACACTTATTATTCAAGAAAAGTACTGATATATAAAAACAACTGTTTTAATATAGTTATCTAAATTACAACAAAAATCCCTGTTCTGTATTTTCAAATTTTTTACTCTTATGTTCTCTTTATTTCAATACAGTGTTATTTGTCTTGATTGAAATATATACAATTGTGCAGTTCTTAACTTTTCCACTGGGTGGCCATTTAAAGCAGTGGGAGGTTTTATTCCACATAGTATATAATATATATATAGTGGTGATACAAACGTCACAGTTTTGGTTTTTTACTTTGGAAATACTTGCTCTGTAATAATGTGCTGTAAGCAGTATAATGGAATATAATGGGAGTCTGGGTTTCTCAAAGTTAATGTTAGTATCTGCTTACAGTATTTTTAATGTTTTCCCTTTTATAGAAGACCTTGTAAACAGGAATAGAGAACAGGATGAAAGTCTAAATGCCGAGATGCAAAACTTAAGAGAAAAGCTTATTCTTGAAAAACAAGAATGTGAAAAACTTCAGCAAAAAGAGTCACAAACTGATTCACTTCTGCAACAAGAGAAGGTAGTTTACCACACTATAAAAAAAAAACTACATCATAAATTTTTCTTTGTATCAGAAAACCTTTAAATTGTGTCTGTTCTTTGATCTAACAATTCTATTTTTAAGAGTCTTATCCTGAGCAAATAATTATGGATATGCTGAAGATTTAGCTACGTATGATTACCACGTGTTCACCACAGGGTTATTAATAATGTAAAAAAATACAAATAACATGAATAGCAAAATAGGGAAATTGTTTTGTAAAAATTTTCTGTCTTGTGTTATGTAGGCTATGTAGATATTTACAGTTATCTTGTAAAAGAGTATCTAAGGAGTATTACAGGAGAGTAAAAGAGTATCTAAAGAGTATTACAGGAGAAAAATTGTTTAAAAACAATTTTCTAGATCCTGATTACATAAAGAACATTTTACATATCAATACAAAAAAAAGAGACAGTCCACTAAAAATCTTGGGCATAGGATAGAAATAGATAATTCTCAAGGAGAAATTCAGATTTTCTGTAAACATGAAAAGATGCTCCACCTCAGTAGTAACCAAGGAAATAGAAATATTTTCCCCACTTACAAGATTGGCACAAATTAAAACATTTGATAATATAAAACATTGGTGAGAGTTGAGTCAACAGGTACTTGTGTGCACTGATGTGAAATAGTATACTGTTGGACAACCTGCAACTGCTAAAGGAATTAAACAAATCTATATATACTGACCTGGAAAGATCTCAACAATTATCTTTAAGATTTTTTAAAATGAGCCAGGCATGGTGGCTCACATCTGTAATCCTAGCACTCTGGGAGGCCAAGACAGGAGGATTGCTCAAGGTCAAAAGTTCAAAACCAGCCTGAGCAAGAGCAAGACCCCGTCTCTACTATAAATAGAAAGAAATTAATTGGCCAACTAAAAACATATATATAGAAAAAATTAGCCAGGCATGGTGGCGCATGCCTGTAGTCCCAGCTACTAGGGAGACTGAGGCAGGAGGATCTCTTGAGCCAGGAGTTTGAGGTTGCTGTGAGCTAGGCTGATGTCACGGCACCCTACCCCACTACCCCAGGCAAAGAGTGAGACTCTGTCTCTTGGAAAAAAAAAAAAATTTTTTTAATGACATTTACATAGAGTATATATTATTTATATCCAAAATATATATATTTATATAAATATACAGAAAAAGACCAGAAGACAAATATATTCCAAACTAGTGGCTATTTCTAGAGTAGGAAAACTGAAATTGAGATGGGGAGTAATGAAAGATAATATTTACTTCATTTGTAAATGTTAGAATTTTTTCATAATGGTAATGTATTTGTGTATTATATAACTTTTTTACATAGTGAAATCACATACATTTTTATATATGAGAAATGTACATCAAAGCATGTATAAAATCCAGTTGTAAAACAGATATAAAATATAATTTTAGTTTTATAAGAAGTGTGTGTGTGTCGCACAGAACAAAAGCCTGAAATGATATTTGCCACAATGTTAAAGTGTAGTATATAATGCTTGAATAAAAATGAGTTTATCTCTATATTATTTAAAGTTTCCTTGAAACTCTTGAATTTAGGTTTCATACTTAATTATTTGCACTTCTTATTTGTCTCTTAGTAAAACCTCACAATGTCATTTTAAATTATTTTGATGCTTTTCTGTTTGGATATAGGAATTATCTTCTAGTCTACAGCAGAGGCTATGTTCTTTTCAAGAGGAAATGATTAAAGAGAGGAATCTCTTTGAGGAAGAATTAAAGCAAGCACTGGATGAGCTCGATAAATTACAGCAAAAGGAGGAACAAGCCGAAAGGCTGGTCGAGCAATTGGAAAAAGAAACACAATTTAAAGCTGAAGAACTCAGACTCCTAGAAGAAAAGCTGAAAGGGTTTGTAATAATAGGACCTCATGTTTATGTGTGACTTCAGATGTTAAAAAGTCCTTTTAAGTGTATTTTATTCGGGTTCTCACATCATTCATCTGAGTGCGTGAGGTTGAAATTATTTCACAAGTAAGTAATAGAGAGGCAAAGCGCACACAAAGTGTACATGCAAACAGGAAAGGCAGCCAGAGTTAAAAGTATTGCCCTTTTTTTCCTGTGAGGCCAGAGGTTTAATTAAAGAGTTTTACACTGATTTCCAGAATGCTTGTTATGTGTGAGGGCAAAAAGTTACATAAGAATAAAAACATAAAACCAAAAAAAAAAAAAAAAGAGTTTTAGTAAACAAATTACCAAAGTTTTGTGCTCCTTTACTACTTATATTTTCTAAAAATTAGTGGACATCAGCATTACAACAATAATGAAAGTAAAAGACTCCTGCCCTTTAATGAAAATCATTTTCATTTTTTTGTATATGTGTACATTGGTTTACACAGTTTAAGTTACACCTTTAGTTACATTTTGAGAAAGCACAAATATGCACTTCAAAAATAGTGATAAAAAAGGCAAATGGATCGGGCTAAGTGCTTGGAGTCTCAACTACTAGGAGACTGAGGCAGGAGGATCACTTGAGCCCAGGCGTTCAAGGCTGTAGCACCCAATGATGGTGCCTGTGAGTAACCACTGGGCTCTAACCTGGACAACATAGAAAGACCCTGTCTCAGATATTAAAAAGCAAAATGGGAGGGGGGACAGAACTGAGAAACATTATTTTGAAATAAAATATAGAATGATTAAAAAGAAATAGAACTGAGAAACATTCAAAAAATAAGAAATTGATCAAAGTAGAAAGACCGAAATCTCATGTTTCTAATTCTAGCTTCTTGTTTCCATCACATTATGCTTCCTTCTTCACTGTATTTATTTAAATTAAAATATCCAGTTTGATTCTTGAGTTCAATTTGCAAATAAATAATAAATAATGTTATTTAAATCCTTAGGATCTCATCATTAAAATACTTTCTAACAAGGATCCATGGACTAGACATGAGATTATAGTATTATAACATATCTCACACCTGTGTATCTATCTCTTGTTGGGTACTTTGTTAATCTCTTTCCTGTTTTCTAGTGTTGATTAGTGATGAAAATGAACACCAAGGTTTTGTATATCACCGCTTTTACGGGGACAGTACAAAAGTGCAATTAGGGGTATTGTTCTATACAGCAGCCAGGCTCAGTGAACACCAACCTTAAGAAACTGAGTAGATGATGATTACTTTCAGAGAGGAAGGAAAGTTGAGACAATTATTAATTCTAATTCAAAGAACTCTGGTCTAGTGGTCAAGAGATAAGGATTTTATTATGAGATCTGTTAACTAACTGTGTGATTCTGAGCAAAACAATCTTGGTTTCTTTCTTTCATTTTCCACCCCATTAGATATAAAACAGAGGAATTTTTATAAGATCATCTGTAAGGTTTCTTCTAGCCTGGAAATTTCAGGCTTCAAAGAAAAAACTAAGAGAATTGAATGTGATTCCTCTAGGGGACAGTGAAGAAAATATTTTTATTATAAAGCGTTTGGTAATATTTGATTGCTTTTGCTGTGGTGTATATAGTTTTTAAATCCCCATACTTATTACAGAATGAATTTGATCAGCTATTCATCTTGTCTCAGTGTCTAACTTATTCTGTATGTGCACAATGCTCATTTACAGCTTTTAGTTCTGTATGTTCTTGAAAAGATCTCTCGTAAGCTTAATTTTACCACCATTTAGTAATATATTTTTTAATCTTTAAGATTTGTGGTATATTTTTATTAAGATGACTTAAAACCTATTCTGTCTATGCAAAATAATTCATTAAAGAAGTTACTGAATCTTTGAATAGTGTATTATATGGGCTATTCATAAATCAGAATAAAACCACAAAGCCCTATAACTCTTCCAAAGAACTTTTAAAATGAAGTGTCTTTAACTGTACTTAGCATTTCTTAAGTGTTTGATGTAGAATATTAAACTTTATTCAATCCAAGTGCTTTTTAAATGGTAATCCTTTGTATTCTTTAGTGTTGGCTACTGCCATAAGATTCTGTTTGAGCCTTTTTACCCTAACTTCTTACCCAAAAAATTTTAAAGTAAAGTAAAAGCAGGAAAGATAAGATCAAGCCAATAGAAAAGTTAGTGCATTTTTAAGACAAGCTATTAGAAGTGGGTCATAGGCTGGGCTCAGTGGCTCACGCCTATAATCCTAGCACTCTGGGAGGCTGAGGTGGGCTCAAGGTCAGGAGTTCGAAACCAGCCTGAGCAAGAGCAAGACTCTGTCTCTACTAAAAATAGAAAGAAATTAATTAGCCAACTAAAAATATATATAGAAAAAATTAGCCGGGCATGGTGGTGCATGCCTGTAGTCCCTGCTACTTGGGAGGCTGAGACGGTAGGATCGCTTGAGCCCAGGAGTTTGAGGTTGCTGTTAGCTAGGCTGATGCCACGGCACTCTAGCCGGGACAAGAGAGTGAGACTCTGTCTCAAAAAAAAGAAGTGGATCATAAACTTGAATCTATGCTATCCAGCAGATAGTACAAAGATGAAGATAGGAAATATATGATTCACAGTTTCAAAGGTAAATACTATTTTCTTTCTTAGGGTAATTATTTGTAGTTAATGTTTTATCTTGTAATTGTTCCTTTTTCTTAGGAAAGAAGCTGAACTGGAGAAAAATAATGCTGCTAACACTCAAGCCACCATGCTTTTGCAGAAAAAGTATAATAGTACAGTGGAAAACCTTGAGGATGTTACTGCTCAGTTTGAAAGGTATTTCTTTTTTGTTTTTTTAATACTGCAGACTTCTCAACTGATGAAAGGTATTTCTGACAGAAGCCTGCACTCCCAAATATAATGTGAGCATGGAAGAGTTTTAAAAAGTCTGAACAAAGCACAATCACACAAGATGATTGGTGTGATTAAATTCCATAATCACCAACCATAAATGGGCATTCAATGTCACCTGATCATCTTACTACATTTATACAGAAATAATTGTCCAGTTGATCTTCTAGTTTTCCATTCCTACCCCTTCTCCAGTTCATCCTCCTCAGATCTCTAGAGTAATATACACACTTATTGGGAGATTGTCAATGGCTCCCCTTTTCCCTCAGGTAAACCCACTGTGCCCTGTGGTGATGGCCTGCGTTATGTTTCTAGGTTCTGTTCCTGCCTCTTATTCTTCAGACTCCAGTCTCACCTCTTAATAGACTATGTTCTATCTGCCTCTAAGCACATATACATCTTTATCCTCTAAAATACCTTCCCCTGTCTAGCTAACTCCTTTACCCATCATGTCTCAGCTTAACTATAAATTCTTCAGAAAGGCCTTTAAATGAAGGTTCACCTCTTACATTAGCTTACAGTTCTTTGTACTTTTCCTTCATAACACTTATTACAAATTTAATTATATATTTTTATTCCTTTTTGTTTTTTTTTTTTTAACAAAGAACAAGGAAGCATTTCCCCATCTTCCCCATAAGACCATAACCTCTGTGACAATATGTGCAGGGATTGTATATAGTTTTTGATTTGTAGTAATTTTCATGTTTGTTAGCTAATTTTTTAAAATCTCTATATGCATACTTCCTACACATAGTCAAGCATTTGATATATTTTTCCTTTGAACAAACAGCAAGTGCATGTACTTACCTCAGGAATTCTTACCTGTGTAAATATAAGGTTTTGCTTTACTTAAAAGTATACAAAGTGTAAACTGATCAGCTGTATGTCACTTACATAGTAGTTAGAAAAATGTTTTAATTTTTTTTTCTTTTTGATAAGCTATAAAGCATTAACAGCTAGTGAGATAGAAGATCTTAAGCTAGAGAACTCAAGACTACTTGAAAAAGTAGCCAAGGCTGAGAAAAGTGCAGAGGATGTTCAACATCAGATATTGGCAACTGAGAGTGCAAATCAAGAATATGCAAGGTATGTAGAACAAATAAATAAATAATGGCCTTAGAACCATTAAGACAATTTATTGTTGAAAGCCTGTTAGTGGTCGGGCATGGTGGCTCATGCCTATAATCCTAGCACTCTGGGAGGTGAGGCGGGAGGATCCCTCAAGGTCAGGAGTTCAAAACCAGCCTGAGCAAGGGTGAGACCCTGTCTCTACTAAAAATAGAAAGAAATTAAGTGGCCAACTAAAAATATATAGAAAAAATTAGCCGGGCATGGTGGCGCATGCCTGTAGTCCCAACTACTTGGGAGGCTAAGGCAGGAGGATTGCTTGAACCAGGAGTTTGCGATTGCTGTGAGCGAGGCTGATGCCATGGTGGCACGCTAGCCCAGGCAACAGAGAGAGACTCTGTCTCAAAAAAAAAAGAGAGAACGCCAGTTAGTGACACAGGAAACTGTCCCATGGCTTGAATTTTGGTAATATTAATTTGTAAATTAAGAATTTAGGCAGGGCGCGGTGGCTCAAGCCTGTAATCCTAGCTCTCTGGGAGGCCGAGGTGGGCGGATCGTTTGAGCTCAGGAGTTCGAGACCAGCCTGAGCAAGAGCGAGACCCCATCTCTACTATAAACAGAAAGAAATTAATTGGCCAACTAATATATATAGAAAAAATTAGCCGGGCATGGTGGCACATGCCTGTAGTCCCAGCTACTTGGGAGGCTGAGGCAGCAGGATTGCTTGAGCCCAGGAGTTTGAGGTTGCTGTGAGCTAGGCTGACGCCACGGCACTCACTCTAGCCTGGGCAATAAAGTGAGACTCTGTCTCAAAAAAAAAAAATAAAAAAAAAAAAAAAAAAGAATTTAATCACTTAAAAAATTGTAATTCTTGAAGAGATTACTGAGTTTAAAAAGAAAAAGTAATTGACATGGCTGTAAAGTTAAGTGAACTCTTCTCTCCCAAATTCAAGGATGCTTCTAGATCTGCAGACCAAGTCGGCACTTAAAGAAGCAGAAATTAAAGAAATCACAGTTTCTTCTCTTAAACAAATAACTGATTTGCAGAACCAACTTAAGCAACAAGAGGAGGGCTTTAGGAAACAACTGGAAGATGAAGAAGCAAGGTAATCTAGGATTAAAACCTGAGTGCCATGTAAGTCAGCTATGATGTTATTTTTAAAATAAACTGGTTTTTGGAGGGTGAGGTAGGAGGATCACTTGAGCCCAGGAGTCTGAGGTTGCTGTGAGCTAGGCTGACACCACAGAACTCTAGCCTGGGCAACAGAGCGAAACTCTTGTCTCAAAAAAATAAACTGTTTATTTAATTTTTCCATGCAGAAAATCTGGACAAGAAAATACAATAGCAGAATTAACTGACGATGTTAATAAGTGGCGACTCCTTTACGAAGAACTCTATAGTAAAACAGAGCCTTTTCAGGTTTGTCAGTTAGGAGCAAACTTGTATTTATGTTAAGGAATTCATTTTGTTCCCTGTTACAGTCATGATCATGACTTTCTGCAAGGTCACTTTGCTGTGTACTTACGATGCCAACTGAGCTTCCTATTAAAGAAGGCTTATAAATTGTATTAGGCATAAATCTTTTCTAGCTTTATTGACGTGTAATTGACAAATTGACATTTTTTAATGTAGCCTTCATAGTTTAAAAAATACTTTCTAAAAAGAAATTTAAAGTTAACAGCGCACAAGGTTCTCCTAATATGAGCTTTTGACAATGTGTGTTAATTTGTGAGATGCATTTTGTTATAACCTCAGTGTTTCTCAAATTAATATGCTGATCTTTTAAAAGAAAAAAGATAAATGCTAATTTTTGCACTTAACTAGAAGTACAGTGTTGGTTATATTGTGGTGATCCATCTGGCTAACTGGCTTTCTTGTTTCTTTACCTCAGTTTTAATGATCTTTAAAATGAAAAATGCAAAGTTTAAAAGATTTTCATAGAGAATCTATACAGAGCTCTTAGAATATGTAAGCATACTCTATTTTTGTTGGGTTTTTTTAAGATTTTATTTAGTTCATTTTATAGTTTATATGAAACTAGTAAGATTTAAGTTTTTGCAAAGGAAAACTTCTTGGAAAAGTATTAACTTTATTAAAAATACCTTTTCAGCTACAACTGGATGCCTTTGAAGCAGAGAAACAGGCATTGTTGAATGAACATGGTGCAGCTCAGGAACAGCTAAATAAAATAAGAGATTCGTATGCTAAATTATTGGGTCATCAGAATTTAAAGCAGAAAATCAAGCATGTTGTGAAGTTGAAAGATGAAAATAGCCAACTCAAATCGGTTTGTAAAATATTTCGTTTTATTAAAAATATTGGGGTGGGGAGTCAGTATCTAACTGCTTACTTATTTGTTTCATACGTGGCTGGCTTATTTTAGTGAAGTTTATTCTGCCTTCACTGCCACCATCCCCTAACAGTGCTGTGCCTCTGATCTTGGTACTCAGGGAGGTGCAGTTTGGGACATGCCCACAGTCACCCTGGGATGACACTTGCTTTGGTAGAGCTGTCTTCCTCCTTCACCAACCGCACATGGCTATTAAATACAACTGGGTGCTGACTCATTGCCCTATTATTTTCAACAGTATCCTAGGACATAAATTGCCCTACAAATTAATCCAATCAAATTCTGGCTCTTTTATGGCAATTGTGTCGGAGATCGGTGCTTGGTGTTTGTTATGAAGTTGGGAAGGTTCCTCCCAGCTGTCTCATTTCCTAGTTTTCTTCTACAACCTAGCTGGCCTAAGTTTAGCCTATATCTTGAATCTCCTCCCAATTCCCTTTCACCATTATCACCACTGTTCTTTAGATCACCCTCAGGCTTCACTTCTCCAAGCTTGGTTGCAAGTAAAGTCAGTTCCCTTGGGAAGAAATTAGGCAATCTCTCTCTCATGACCTGCTTTTCCCCCCCAGACAAAATCTCTGAGCCAGGACACTGGAGCTGGAAATGGGGGACAGTGTCATGCTTCTTTCTGATATCTCTGCCCTCTGAGTTCTCAGTGGACTTGTGGGGAAGGGGACTGAGGGATAGCCTCAGGTTCTCTAGGCTTGCCTCCGTTGGTATAGAACTATCATCATGTCATGAGGCATATAGCAAGGGTGATCAGAGTTTCAACATTTTTAGCATACCATGCCCAAGATAGAGCTGCTGTCCCATGAGCGAGGCTGAGCGGAGGAAGGGATCCCACCTGCTCAACTGCATTTGTCCAGGACATAACCTCAACAACATGGAGCTGGTGGCAAGATATGAAACACTGATGTCCTGCTCCCCCTGGAAAGAAAAGCCTCTGACTGGGAGTTGGAAGAGGGAGACACATGTTCTTAGCTATAGCAGTCTCTGCCTGTCTAAGCTGGGAGTGGGGTGGAAGGAGCAGTTTGGTTCAAATGCCATGATCTAGTCTTTCTTACCCAATTTTTGTACATTTCCTTGAATAGATACTTCATTTGCTATTTTGCCCTGAGGACCATTCTCAGAGGCTTGAACTGGTTACCTTTTTGTAATTTTTAGTTTCACTAGGAAGTAGGTCAGCAGAGTTTTCATGCTGTCATGCCAGAAGCTGATCCCTGCAATTAATTTTAAATCGAACTTTTATCAGAAAAATAGCTTTGTAGCTGTAGAGGGGCAAGAAGATTTAAAAGACTTTAATTTATCTTTGACACAGCTATTTAAAGTCATTTTGTAATTCAGTCTTAAAGCCTGTATCTATTAGTGATCTTTGCCATTTAGGTTTGATACATAAGCAAGTTGGAATTTGCCAGCAACACTGCTAACACGTTTCATTGACATAATCGTTAATATTATCTATATTTTTCTCACATAGGAGGTGTCAAAACTCCGCTCCCAGCTTGCTAAAAAGAAACAAAGTGAGACAAAACTTCAGGAGGAATTAAATAAAGTTCTGGGTATCAAACGCTTTGATCCTTCAAAGGCTTTTCATTATGAAAGTAAAGAAAATTTTGTCCTCAAAACCCCATTAAAAGAAGGTAAGGAATGAAAAAGAAGTGTCATCTTCCTCTGGATTTGCTTTCATAGCATTTAGCAAATTATTCATTTGTACGGACTGTGAAAATTTGTTGAAACCTTCAGATATACAAGGAGTTCTTATTGAGATTATTGTATGCAATGCTTTTTTTCCCCCTTCTATACTCTCTTCTAGATATCCAGATCCTGCCAGTCCGTTAAGCCCAGTTCAAATTACATCTTCCTTGAACCCTTGCTTGACACCCACATCAAATTATTCCCTATATAATACCCTTAGCATTTTAACCTAAATGTCTCTTAGGTCCTTAATCACAATAAATCGAAATTGATTGAAATAGTGAATAAAGGAATATAAAAATGATGCTGCAGAATGTAAGCATTGCTTCATCTGCCTTAGGGAATATAGGATGCCTGTTCTTAATTTAATAATTAATCATTATTAATATAATGATTGATGAATTAGTTTTAATTTAGAATACTAATACTACTTTTCCATAATCCTCCCAGGCAATACAAACTGCTACTGAGCTGTGAAGTGTCAAGAATCATGAAAGGAAGTACCTGAGAAACCTGTTGAAATTATTTCACTCTCATTGTTGATATTATTATTTTGTAATGGGTATTTTATATTATATTTAACTTTGCCTACGCTTAGGTAGATGAATGAATTCCAAGTATTCAATTTGTAATTCATGAAGTTACATTAATGTTTCTATTTAAGATGTATAAGTTGAACTATTGAGATTTTATATATTGTCCAATAAAATAAAATAATTCAAAACATCAGCTTCTACCACTGTCATGTAATGATGGAGTGCTGCAGTGCATGCCCAGTTTGATGGCTTGGTGGGTCAGATAACACCAGTTCATGATGGGTAGCTCAGGTCACATGGTAACTTGACGGCCCATTGTTAAGTATTCAGTCTCCACTAAGGCCCAGTAGCAGCCCAAGAGCTGTTTCTCAAAAGGAAAGTAGATGGCTGCGTGTGGTGGCACCTGCTTATAATCCCAGCACTTTGGGAAGAATCACTTGAGTCCAGGAGTTCCAGACCAGCCTGGGCAATATAGCAAGACCACCTCGACAAAAAACAAAAAAATAGGTATGGTGGCACATGCCTGTAGTCCCAGCTACCCAGGAGACTGAGGCAGGAGGATTGCTTGAGCCCAGGAGTTTGAGGTTATAGTGAGCTGTGATCCCACCACTGCACTCTGGCCTGGGTGACAGAGCGAGACCCTGTATCTAAAGGGTGGAGGAGGAGAGAGTAGTTATCTGCAGAGGATGAAGAGGATAATAGATAGGGCTTTGCTCCAAAATCCCGATGGCTGACCTTGAGATTTGCCTATAGGGGGTCTGCCAACGGCTCCAAACAGCATGTCTATCTGACACAGACACTTCAAATACCATTTGATCTGCAAGGCAGTAATGGCCCAAGCAGCAGTGCAGCTTGCACAATAGCCTGGACCTGCTGCAGAGCCCTCTGTCCTGAGCCCCAAACAAAACTAGCAGCTTTTTGGGTCACTCAGTAAATGGGCCAGAGTAATACACCCAAATGAGGAATATGTTTTCTGCAAAATCCAAAGAGGGCCTTTAGGTATTGTGTCCCCTTTTTGGTCATAAGAGGGGGGCAGATGCAACAACTTATAAAGGATATCTCGACATGGCCCAACACCACCAGACCCCTAGAAGTTTTAGTGAGGTAGTTGGCCCTTAAATTTTTGTTGGATTTATTTCCTGCCCTCTGGCATGCAAATATCTTACCAATAGGTCTAAAGTAATTGCTACTTCTCACTCATAATGTCAGTGAGCATAATGGCATCAATGTAATGGACCAGTGTGGCACCTTATGGAAGGAAACGGCATTCAAGATCCCTGTGAACAAAATTATGACAGGGCTGGAGAGTTGATACACCCTTAAGGTAGGACAGTGAAGGTGTACTGCTGGCCTTGCCAGCTAAAAGGAAACTGCTTCTGATTGGCCTTACAGACAGGATGGAGAAAAAGGCATTTGGTAGATCAATAGCTGCATACTAGGTACCAGGGCTGTATTAATTTGCTCAAGCAATGAAATCACAATCTGGTACACCAGCTGCAACTGGAGTCACCACCTGGTTAAGCTTATGATAATTCACTGTCATTTTCCAAGATCCATGGTGACACTAATCTTTAGTTCCTCTAGGAATTCAGTATTACTTTTGGTTTACAATTTTCCTAGGTACAGGCAGTTCTAGTGGCTTCCGCCTAACCATTCCCACCATAATAGTTCTCACTCCGCAGGTGAGGGAACCAATGTGGGGACTCTCCCACCTGCTGAGTATGTCTATTTCAATTATGCATTCTTAGAACTGGGGAATAGCCACAAAATGGGTTCAGGAATCCACCGGGCCCACTGTGAGATGGACTTTAGCTAAAATTCTTGATCATCTGACCTATATAAGCCTCTACGCAGACTGGTAGGCTACAGTGACATTTTGGGTCTCCTGGAATTAGTGTCAGCTCAGAGCCAGTTCCGCTAGTCCACAAAAGGTCCAATTATTCCTTTTTCCCCAATGTACAGTTACCCTGGTAAAAGCCTGTATGTCCCTTTGGGAAAGGTTGAGAGAAAGGCTAACAGCATAAATTTTCAGTAGCGTACCAGGGTCCTTCCTCAAGGAAATCCAGTCTCCCCTTTGTTTAGAGGGTCTGGGATTCTATAAAGTGGCTCAAGTCTGGGAATTAAGGGACCATAATTCTCTGTTTTCATGATTCAAGTTAGACTTTTGTTCACTTGACCTAAAACTTTTCTGCTTAGACTGATCAAGTAAGAATTTAGTAGGCTTCATATCTCTTTCACTTCTAGAAAAACCATGAACTAGCCAAACCAAGAGGTCTGTGCAGGAAGACTATTCTGATGGCTCTTGTGGCTCTGCCATTCATTACGATAATCATGCCACCTTGCCTTTGGCAGTTGAGTCCCATCCTATGGCCCCTGCTACCCTGGGATTCATTGCTTCCATTGCATTTAGGTTTCCTACTTCAGGGACTGCAAATCCTACTGTAAGTTCTGGCCTTCAAAGAACAATCACAGAGCTCAGAAAAGGATCCTGGGGCTCTCCTCACAATTCTTTTTCTCAGAAGGTATGCCTTCTCCACCTTCCCAGTGCGGGTGAGTAATTCTTAAGTGACAAGTCCACTCTCACATTCTAATATTTTAATCCTATCCTCTCCATTAAACCAAGGCAAGCCCAACATTTCCAGTTCACTCAATGGAGGCCATCTTTTCCATGTTTCAGTCAACCAACGAAACTGTGAGTGCCCTTTCTAACTCCCCAAACTGCAACATTATATAAACAATCTCTGCTTAGTGAGCGCATATCAATGAATTTGGCCTGATCCAACTTTGTTTCTTCCATCATTATCCCACACCTTTAGTGTACATCCCCACACATGTTCCCAGATTTCTGTATGTATAAATTAGAAAATTTAAGTCATTCTTTTGGAGTATAGCATATAGCATATCTCTTCATGGCTAACAGTTTTTTCCTTACCCTTAGGTGCCTGCTGAGACTTGTGTCTAGTTATAGGCCTTGATGCAAAGAGAGGTGGTGGGTGGGTCCTGAGGAGAATCAGCATTGTCTTGCATAGTTGCAGGAAGGAGACATGGCAACCGCCTCAGGGGAGGTCATTTTATTATTTCCTCAGGTAATACAGCCTTAATCCTCCCAGACAGGATTGGAGGGCACTGTCACTGGGAGTGGGAAAGCCTCTTCCACTGGCAAAGAAGACACGACATCAGTCTCAGCCTCACACAGCCATTCTATTATCTGCTTGTAGTTAGGAAGGACAGAAGGAGAGGCAATTCACAACACCCAGTTGACTACAACCATATATCATCTTTCATCCTTTTTTTACATTTCTAAATAAAAGATCCAAGTAGCCAGTTTTCTAGGCCAACATACTTTTCCATTTTCTTTCTCATGTTTGGCCCTTTCCCACTTTTGGGAAAGTAAAATACACTTCTTCCTTCTACCCTAATCTTTGGAGAAATTTTTCTCAAACTTGAGTGCACCAGCAGCTCTACACTAGCTCACCACCCCAACAATAATGGCATAATGGCCTCCAGGCTGGGAAAAGTGGCTTTGGCCTGTAATCCTAGCACTCTGGGAAGCAGAGGATCGCTTGAGGACAGGAGTTTGAGACCAGCTTGACCAACAGTAAGACCCCCATCTCTACTAAAAATAGAAAAAATTAGCTTGGCAACTAAAAATAGAAACAAAAAATTAGACACTGGTGGTGGTGGTGTGGCTGTAGTCCCAGCTACTTGGGAGACTGAGGCAGGAGGATCACTTGAGCCCAGGAGTTTGAGGTTGCTGTGAGCTAGGCTGATGCCAGGCACTCTAGCCCTGGCAACAGAGTGAGACTCTGTCTCAAAAAAAAAAAAGGCCTCCATTTGCACCCAAGTTGTTCCCAAAATACTATTTCATTCTTTCTTATCGCTGAGAACGGCTCAATTTGAATGGCAATTTTTGTTGTTCTTAAATTGGTACAGGTGTTCAAAGCTTAACTAAGCACATTCATTACTCCTGAAACTGTTAAAAATATTACTGGGCTTCACTCCTAGAAAATAATTTCATTCTGTATATTCTGTGGTGCATGCAGGCTTCACTCATCTAGAAGTCCTTAATCCTTGAAGGCTACTCTACCTACCATTCTCTCAGTCAGAATGGGGGGGGAACAATGTTGATGAAAATGACCTGTTGCATTTTAATTTCTGTGTGCTGCTACCACAATGCCTTTTATTGTCCTTTCTAATAATTAAAAAGCACTTGCAGGGGGTGGTGGGGGGTGAGCAGCGGCAGAGGGGTTAGAAGACAAGGGAATTTCCAGTAAAAACAATAATAACAACAATAATAAAAGGAAAAAACCAAAAAGCACTAGGGGGGAACACTGGAGAATTTTACTAGCAATAAGGCGTAACTGAATGAAATTATAAAAACTGTTCCCTTCAGGACGGGAATCAATCGCATGACCCGCGTGCTTTTCTCCTGCAAAAAAAATTGCAACAAGTCTTAACAGGAAGTTGTTGGGCTGTTTTTTGTTTTTGTTTTTAGTTCGTTCTACCAAATGGTTTTGCTAATGTACTCTGGCTTAGATGGCAATTAAACATGAAACTTCTCATTGGGTATTTTCGAAACTACTACAGGGAATCAGCTGCCAGTTTACTGCCATGTGGAAAACTGCACGAGATTCCGGGATTGGAATCAAAATGCTAATTTAAAAGGTCAAGTGAAGCTGCGCCTCACGTTTTGGCGTGCCTGCGCTCCCTGCAGGCGGAAGCAAACAAAGACCTGGCAAGAGAAGGTAGAGGCTGAGACCCGTCCCGTATCTGTGTTCCTGAAATAATTTTGGAATCATGCCCGAAATGCCGGAGGACATGGAACAGGTAAGAGCTTAACAATTCAAGAAATGAAGCATTGTAGAGTAAGAGTTGCTTTTAAAGCATTCCAGTGAACGCCTGGTAAAAGCAGAGTGGGTGTATAAAGAAAATAGAAACGAGTGTCATTCATTTCCTTAAACCCTGGGGACATACACGAATAAACCAACTTTAGTTATTGACCTAGGAAACCAGGTTATGGAGAGCTCAGTCTCATTAACTGGCAAAAATAAAATGCTAAACAGAACAGCAGTTTCATTTACCGGATTAAATGTAGCGATGTGTGCGAAGGCTCTATATAAATACGGAATTTCTCTCTCGTGTGTTCCAGACTTTGTATGAATTAAGTCTTATAACTTTTTAGTTGCTGCTCTTTAAATTTATAGACTTAGCCACCGCACGAAGTTGGGTATTGTCTGTGTAAGAATGGCGTTTGATTCACATAGACTATCATCATTAAAGAAAACGATTAAAAACCATATTTAAACATCTGCCCCTACACCTATACCCAGCTTTCACGGGGCAAGTATCAAATCAGATTCTCAAATGTAGTCAAGTTAAACTTTCTGTAAGGCTGCTCCGAGGATCAAAATGCTAATTGCTTGTGGCCGGTACTTAAATCTTCTTCACCTTGAACACTTACCCGCCCGTCCTCTCCCACCCCCCAGGATTAGATTACATCACACCTGGCAAGGAGAAACTTTAAACAAACATTCCTAGTTTTTATGGGAGACAAACCGAGAAGATCTTGGATCTGGCCCCTCCCCCCACCCTTTCTTTGTCGTCCCCAGATTACTCTTGTTCAGATCTGGGGCAGTCCTATCCACCAATTCCCTAAGTAACTCTAGGCTGGTGAACAGTAACAGCCTGGATTAAAAAAAAATAATAAAGTAAACAAAATCGAAAAGTGAGCAACTTCGGGCAGTTACTGTTCCTAAGAAACTTTACTTAAATGAATAAGGAGATGAGTTTTGTTGGGGGTTGGGGAGGAAGGAAAATCAAGCGCCTCTGACCTAGAAAAACTTATTTAAAAGGCTGCTTGGCCTTTAGCTCTAAATTAAACTAAAAAGGGGGTTGTGAAAATAAGGCCTTACGAAAATCCAAGCAGTGGTCACGTTTGCTGGTGACGTTTAGAGATCGATATCCTGGGTATCTGGACAGGCGACTCCTCCACGGTCTGTGCTGGGGTTATTCTCTTCTGGGTAAATTTCCCCAGGCGTCCTGTTCTGCCTGGAGGACTCTGCGGTTTTAAAGTGGAAAGGAAGATCAGTTGGGTGCCAGGTGAGCCTCAACACTCAGGGCTCTTGTTTCTGATTTACACTTTTTAAAAGCATTTCGGGTGGTAGAAAGCCCAGCATTACACTCTGGTTGGTTTTTTAACTTTCGGTTCTTACCAAGTCTGGGCACACACAGCTCAAAGCTACAGCCCCCATGGCGGAGCTTCTCCAAGAGTGGTCCTGACCCCTGTTTACTCCACTAAGTAAGAAGTAGAGTTCCAGGGCTTTGCCACCAGTTTCTCATTCTGTTATTATGGGTAGAGTCAAAAGAACCTGTGTTTTGGAGAAGTACCCAAATAATTCATCTTCCTCTCCCCCACGCCTTTTTTAGTTAAAAATAGTTTAACATTTTTAAAATTTCACACATCCTATTTTTTAACATCCCAGAAAGACAAATGGCTCAGCTGCCAGCACTTCTTTTTGTTCCCTGTCTTTTTCTAAATCTTTCAAAACCCACACCTAATGCTCTAGAGATACGTACTCTGTGCTCCTTCCTCCCCCTCACCTCCCACGACTTTAAAATGTTTTATTCTATTTTATATATTACATGCCCAGCTGATTCTTATGATGCACTGTGCAGTCTGCAAACTTGAAACTCTAGGCGATCCAATTCAATCCCTCCTCGGTTAAGGAGGAAAAAAAAAAAAGCAGAAGAAAAAACACACAGATAAACAAAATCTCCAAAACCAAATTTGAATTCATTGCTTAAGGTCGGGGCCTTGGTTCTGCGTACCACTTTAAGAGTTGGCGCGTGGGCTGGGAACGTCCCGCGTGCGCCCGCCTCCTTCCTGGGGCGTCGGCGGAGCGTGGCCAATCAACGGTGCGGCCATGGCGGCGGAAGCAGGGTGCGGGGTCGACTTAGGCCTAGAAGAGGCGGGCACCGAGTGAGCGGAGGCCGTGGCGATAGTGCTTGCGGCCGCTCTGGCGGCGGTGCGGAGACGGCGGGCATGGTGGGGCGGCAGAAAGAGCTCTCCATCCACTTTGTTCCCGGAAGCTGCCGGCTAGTGGAGGTGAGGGAGTCGGCTTGCGGGGAGGGTTTCTGGTGGGAATATGGGGCGCTGGGGGGGACCAAACACGTCCGCTGGGGATGGAGGGAGAGGCTTTCCGGGAGCATCCCGCCTGAGTCGGAGCCTCCCCGGCTTCAGAGCCCAGGGCGGTGCCAAGGAGTTTGTTTATCTCGGCGCACACCCGTCTGTAATTTCTTTTCCAGCCTCTGCGGCCGGAAGCAAGTAGGTGGAGGTTTTACTGTTGAGTTCTCTGTCTCAGCTGCTGGGGACAGAGGGCTCTTTCAGAGTAGTTCCTGTTTTCTTTCTTCGTTTTTTCATCTTTGTATCATGTTCTTCGCTTTTACAAGTTCGTAGCTTTGAGGAAGGGAGGGGGAAAGGTGGCTTTTCAGAAATAACAGTATTGGAGATGACAAGTTAATGAACTCTTAGCTTGTGCAAGGGACAGTGTTGTGCGCTTCACAGGCATAACTTTAATCGTAACTATGAGATACTGCCTCATTTTTACAGATGCGAAAGCTAAGGTATAGAGGGAGAGAAATTGGCCCAACTTCGTTCAGTAAAATTGGTGCAGGGATTCAATTATAAATCTGTTTCTCGAGCTTTGAACCACTATGAAGTTTGCATGAAGGAAGACAATTTGTGTTATCCCCCCATCCTCTTCTCCATTCCAAGGGTCCCAGCGGTCATCCATACACAAAATATTATATATCCAGCGTTGGGGTTAAGATTGTTAGTGCCTAGACTAATATTCTATGGAGATAAGACATATAGGAGATGGTTGGTTTTTTTTTTTTTTATTATTTTATAATGGTGAAATAACATAGATGGCTGTTTTTGATAATGCAAAGTTTTTGTGCTTCCAAAATGTATTTAGTGTTTTCAGATCACTTTGAGTCTTTCAGGGTCTAGTTAAACCCCTGTGTTGTTCTATGTGCCCCCAAACAGAGCTGAGTGCATTTTACGTATTGTTTGTGAATATCCGTATATTTATAAAGGTTAATCTATTTTCACAGGGGTTCAGTAAAAAAATGAAAATGGCTTTTCACGTTTTGTTTCATTAAAGTTGGAACAGCTAAGAGTTTGGCAACATACTTGTTGCTCTGTCAACCTGTAGAATTAAAACTCATTCGTGAGAATGAGAACTGTCTTAATGTTAGAGAAGCAGCCTATTAAAGTTCCTGTTAATACTGTCCGTGGGGTACCTTAGGATGACAGTAAGACTTAGACCAGTGCCATCTAAATAGTCAGGGGACCTTAGAAAGTTTCATTAAAGTCCAGGAGTGTCCGCTCAAAGTTCTACCTCAGGGGGAATTAAAAAATAAGTGTGGAACTTTGCCAAATTTAAAAGTTTCTAAGAATAAAAGGCATATTTATCACTTAAATTTAAGATGATCTCTATTTATTAGTGATATTTCATTCTTTTCTGGTACATTTTTAGTAGAAGTTAATAAAATAGAAATCACTGTCCCAGAGTACTATGTTAGGTAATTTGCAAAGAGCCATTTGTCTCCCCTTACCTGTATAATTTGGTATCATTTGATTAGATAGCATAATTAAGAACATAATAAATGTAGATCTATATTTGTATGTATTTAATTTTTCAAGACTTTTTTTGGTGTTTATAAATCTGATCACCTGAAGTGGTTGAATTCCATACATCTAAGAATTTATACAAGAAGAGGCAGAGGTGTGTAGAGTAGCTTAAGCTGATACTTGATTAACTTAACTCATATTATAAAAATTGAGAAAGTAGACTTTTCAGACAGACAAAATATTTTCAAGTCTTTATTGTGGTTTGGTGAACTAGACAGCTTTGTATTCTTTCATTCTGAGTTCCTTGAAGGGTTTAGAAATAATTTATGGAGTCAGAAAGTCCAAGGTGATTTTTAGAAGAATACTTTCTTTCCCCAACAAACAAAATCTAACAAAACAGTCTATACTTTAAAAAGCTTCAGGTAGAGTACTATTCATATAAAAACTCAAAAATAGAACATTTGTTTGGCATCTTTTAATTTGAGTGATGCATATTCAAGCGAAAAGTTACCTTATTTAAGTAAACGAAGCTCACTCTGTATTTAGACTCTTTGTGGTAAGTATAATATGGAAAATATTAGAAATGTGGAACTTCGAAGTTGAAGGCACCTTAGTCATCTTGTCCAGATACCTCATTTTTACCAATGAGGAGTTAGATCAATAGAG
>VSMD01141067.1:8023-47194 GCA_008750895.1 Mirza zaza
AAAAAAAAAAAAAAAAAAAAAAAAAAAAAAAAAGCCAAATAAAAGAGTGCTATGAGTAAAAAAAAAAAAAAAAAAATGAGAGATAAATTAATAATAAAAGAGTTGCTCACTAAAGCCACTAAGTTCTAAGATAGTTTGTTAGATGGCAATAGATAATGGGAACGCTTACATGATTATTTTCATTTAGTTTTTATATATTTTGCTTGCATACACTTTTTTTTTTTTGAGACAGAGTCTCGCTTTTGTTGCCCAGGCTAGAGTGAGTGCCATGGCGTCAGCCTAGCTCACAGCAACCTCAAACTCCTAGGCTCAAGCGATCCTCCTGCCTCAGCCTCCCAAGAAGCTGGGACTACAGGCATGTACCACCATGCCCGGCTAATTTTTCCTATATATATATGTATTAGTTGGCCAATTAATTTCTATCTATTTATAGTAGAGTCAGGGTCTCACTCTTGCTCAGGCTGGTTTCGAACTCCTGACCTTGAGCAATCTGCCCGCCTCAGTCTCCCAGAGTACTAGGATTATAGGCGTTAGCCACCGTGCCCGGCCTTGCATACACTTTTTAACTACAGATTTTCATGTTTTTGAGGAAATCTTTGTGTAACTATCCTTATTGGCCCAAATGAGGTCATCCAATTCCTATCAAGATGACAAACTATCACAGTCTTCTGGTCCCAACAAAATCAACCCTGGGAAGGAAAAAACATAGAAGTAAATCCAGATTCCAGGAACAATAATAGCAGCGGCAACAAAAAGAAACAAAAACTGCTGGAGATACCAAAAGCTGTACTAAAATTATCTGAGAGGAAACTGGTGACCAGAAGAAAAGGGCAGCAGAGGTAGGAGTTAGAAGACAGATTAGCTAAAAGCTTTTCTGAATTCTGCCCTTGCCTCTCCTCTTTTGATTGTCCCTTCACCACAGAAATTAGCAGCAACAACCTAGATGTCTTTGGCAGCGAGATAAAATTAGGGCAACAAAAAAGCCCTATGGAGGAAAGCTCATGCAAACAGTATGTATAGTGCCTCTTGGCTTTCACTCTTCCTGCCCCCATTTGTGCTCCCACAACAGGGCTAGAGGTACAGAGCTCATAGTGAATTATGATCTAAGGACACTACCTCTTCCCAATATTACTTATTCTAAGAGTATAAAAAGCAAACCCTAATCAGAAGTTGCCTGATGCAGTATCAGCCAAGAGGAGAACTCAATAGCACTTCAGTGGTGCCAAGTGGCTCGCTGACCTGAGACTCAAGCCCTTCCTCTCCTTAAACTCACCTGGACTGACACAAATTTCCAATAGACATTAGATTAAGTAACTAATACCCTCCCTAAGGGATATAGACAAATAGATACAGCTGGAGCATAAAACTACTGTAAAAGACAACATACTAGACAATTTATGCCATTTGAAGTAGAATTATTGGAATGGAGTATCCAAGAATGTACCCCAAAATGACTTCTTAGTCAATGAGAGATATAAGCACTATGAAACCAAAACAAGAAACAATGAAAAAGAAATAAGTAGAAATATCGAGTATAGCCCAGGCATGGTGGCTCAGGCCTGTAATCCTAGCACTCTGGGAGGCCTAGGTGGGTAGATTGTCCAGGCGATCAGGTTAGAAGTTCGAAACCAGCCTGAGCAAGAGCAAGACCCCATCTCTACTAAAAATAGAAATTAATTGGCCAACTAAAAATATATAGAAAAAATTAGCCAGGCATGGTGGTGCATGCCTGTAGTCCCAGCTACTCGAGAGGCTGAGGCAGGAAGATCGCTTGAGCCCAGGAGTTTGAAGTTTCTGTGAGCGAGGCTGACACCACGGCACTCTCGCCTGGGCAACAGAGTTAGATTCTATCTCAACAAAGAAAAGAAAAGAAAGAAATATTGAGCATAAAAAAGAGACAACAGGCTAGGCGCAGTGGCTCACACCTATAATCCTAGCACTCTGGGAGGCTGAGGCGGGAGAGGATTACTTGAGCTCAGGAGTTCAAGACCGACCTGAGCAAGAGTGAGACTTCGTCTCCACTATAAATAGAAAGAAATTAGCCAAACAACTAAAAATAGAAAAAAATTAGCCGGGTGCAGTGGTGCATACCTGTAGTCCCAGCTACCTGGGAGGCTGAGGCAGGAGGACTGCTTGAGCCCAGGAGTTTGAGGTTGCTATGAGCTAGGCACTCTAGCCCGGACAAGAGAGTGAGACTTTGTCTCAAAAAAAAAAAAAAAAAAAGAGAGAGAGAGAGAGAGACAATATCCTAATAATAGGAGTTTCAGAAGGAGAGAAGAAATAAAGCATTTCAAGAAATAATTAGGGTAACTTTCCCAGAATTAAAGATAAAAGAAGTCATCAATATTATAAGGGCTCAAAGAGCCAAATAACAGAGGAAACTATTCCTAGAAAATTTAAGATTACCAAAGAAAAAATTCAAAAATACTGAAAAAAAAGCATAGACCAATGCCAAAGCAAAAGAATAAGATTATATTATATATTACGATAAGTAACACTGGACAGAAGATGGAGTAACCCAAATTCACAATCCATACTTCTTGAGACAAAGGTTTTTTCAGAATTTAAAATTGCTATAGTTTGAATGTATCCCCCAAAAACCATGTGTTGGAAACCTAATATCCAATGCAACAGTGTTGGGACTAATGATCACCCCTCATGAATGGATTAATGCTGTCCCTGCAAAAAAAATTTTTTGTCTCAAAAAAAGAATTACAATAATACAAATGAGTTAAACTTGCCAATTTAAAAACAAATTAGGAAGGGTTCCATCCATTAGGAAGGGTTCATTATAAAGGGGTGAGTTCCCCCACTGCCTCACTTTCCCTCTCTCTGCTGCCCCACCAAGATATCAGCCTTTCGATCTTGGACTTCCTATCCTCCAGAACTGTGAGCCAATAAACTTCTGGTTCCTTATAAACTACCCAGTCTGTGGTATTCTGTTATAGAGAGACAAAACAGACTAAGACAAGAATTTTTCAGATTTTATAAAAGTAATATGGTATATATCATATATTATGTAACATCCAGAGCAGTGTCTAAGGCACTAACACATAACCGAACTCATTAATATTTTGAAGCAAAAATCCGTAAATACACTAAATGAGATGAATACAAGCCATAAATACCCACATGTCAGTTCAGGTTGGGTTTTTCTGCCAAATGAGCCATAAACAGCCTCAGGTCAGCTTGTTGGGTTTTATTGCCAAATGAGTTATAAGAAGTCCTTTGGTTTTCAGATCTTTTTTTGATTTTGGAATTCCAGGTTAGGGATTGTTTTGATTTTGGAATTCCAGGTAAGGGATTGTTACCTCTATCTGAAAAGTCTCAAATTAAAAGAACTGTACAGTTAGAAGTTTACATCCAGACAAAATATTATTCCAATATATTAGGCAAAAATATTCTGAAGAACACAAAGCCTCAGAATGTCATATAAAGCCCACTAAGCACAATCTTGGAGGAATACTGAAAATAAAAAGAAACAGAGACAAGTAAAAGTAGTCAAATGCTTTGATATCAAAAAAAACTCTGACCTAAAATACTAGCAATACATTCACTGGGGATGGGGAATCAGGACACACACCCAAAGAACATGAGTATGCTAGAGTATTTGTCATATGTGGGGGAAGAAAAAGCTACTTTAAGTGTAATAAATATGCAGAAATAAACAGGAATGGGTCTAAAGGGCAAGGCAGGAAAGGAGAGAAAGGATCAAAAGTAAGCCCAATTAGAACAATTACAACAGAGGCCGAGACAGGAGGATCACTTCAGGCCAGGAGTTCAAGACCAGTTTGAGCTAGAACGAGACCCCATCTCTATAAAAAATAGAAAAACTGGCTGGGCACAGTGGCATGAATCTGTAGTCCCAGCTACTTGGGAGGCTGAGGCAGGAGGATCACTTGAGCCCACGAGTTTGAGGCTGCAGTGAGCCATGATGATGCCACTGCACTCTAGCCTGGGAGACAGAGCAAGATCCTGTCTCAAAAAAAGAATTACAATAATATAAATGAGTTAAACCTGCCAATTTAAAAACAAATTAGGACAAAGATTTTATGGTGGGTTAAAACGGTAAACCCATTTTATGGTGGGTTTAAAATGTTAAAGCAATATAGTCCCTACAGGAGGCATATTTAAGAAAGGTTACATCGAATGAGTATGAACCAAAAGAAAGCTAAGGTAGCAATCATAATAAAATTTAAGGCAAAAAATATTATAAAGGACAAACTGAGATATTATATACTGTAAAACAAAAACGTATCATCATCATGAACACATCCACAGCAAACAATAAAGCTTCAATATACATCAGGAATAAATACCACAAATACAGGGGTAAAAATTCAAGTGTAGTTGAGAATTTTAACATCGATTGATCAAGAAGAGAACAATATAAGCAGAGATACTGAAGACCCAAAAACAAAAAAACTAGAGAATACCTATTATTTTCATGAGCATACGGCATATACACAGACTGGTCATATAACAGAAAAAGCGTGCCTCAAAACACTTGAGAGGATCAATAGCAGACAGACTGTATTCTCTTACAATGGGATGAAATTAGAAATTAATGACAAAAAGATGTTTTTTTAAAATCTCATGTTTGGAAACTATATAACTAGATAATTCAGATTAAAAGGTAAAAACATTTAAACATTTTTAAAAATACTTAGAACTTAATGGTAATGCAAATTCAAGGCTACCCTCTAATTGGATCAACTTGGCTGACTTGGTCATTTCCAAACCAATCGCTGTGGCCAAAGGAATGGTATAAACCAATGGGTTCTTTAAACCAAAAGACTAGGATTAGGCTGATTTGCTTAGGCCACGGGAATCCACAAGTATAGTAGAAGCAGCAGGGGGCAGAGTGAAGAAATCTGTTATCATATTTGGAAGAGCAAAGAGGAGATATATGGAAGAGTATGGAGGCAATGATGCCTACAGAGCTTTAATTCCAGTTCAGCCACAATTCCCTAAGGTTAATTACCCATTGCGTCATCTGGGATGGGATCTCAGTTTCCTTAGGTGAAAAATGAACATCCTATCTAAGAGTCCTTTTAGCTCTAGGAGTTTGCAACTACATCATGATGTTTTGTTCAGGCTATAACAGAGTCTGACACATACTGGTATGTATGTACAGAATGAATGAGAAGTTTACCACATTCGATTTGAGAGATTCTTAGGGCTATTACCTAAAACAACTAATCGATTTCCAATAGATAAATGGGAAAAGGATGTAAAATTTACAATCACAGAGAAGAATCTGGTAGGTTTCTTTACAAATGTTCAAAGTTCCTAATTAAAGAAATTAAAATTAAAACCAAAAAATGCAACTACCGTTTCATATCTATTCAATCAATTTTAAAATGTGGTAATCAATATTGGGAAAGAAGCAGAGAAACTACCAATTGCAAACTACAATTTACACTACTACACACTGTCAGAAATTATTGAAAATTTTTACATTTAATGCATTAGTAACACTTCTGGAAATACAGAAATAATTCTGAGTAATCCAAAAGAAAGCAAAATACCTATATAGACAAAAATGTTTTACTGTAATATTTCTTATTAAAATAGGAGGGATAACCCGGATGCAAAATAACTGTATAAAAACCAGGTAATAATTATGGTTTAATGATAGATTATATAGTCATTGTCATAGTATTAGGAGAATATATGTAATAAATTTTATTATTTAAGGGAACTATGGAGTCCAATAACCATAAGATATTCACATTAAAACTGCTATAAGCATTAAATTTTTAAAGTTATTAAAACCTCAAAGCTTGTTTTTAAAAATCTGACACATTTGGTGCCCTGTATTTTGAAAACATCTAGACGTCACCAAGAATGGGCCAATAACCACGACATTTTAGATATAATTCACAGAAATACTAACTTCCAAGAGTATTTATTTTTATACTAAAAGAGAATATAATATAGCTACTCTTATTGAGTGTGCAACTTATGACAGCTTTGGACTTTTTAAATAATAAAACGTGGAAAGTTTTCAACATCCACTATGCCAAAGAAAGTACTGATCTTATTTCTACTAAATGCTTTATATTTTTATCTGCTTCATTAGCTCAGCTCCACATGAGACCAGGGCCTGCCTTGATTTCTGGAATGCTGCCCCAATTCTTTTCCCCCAGGCTTTGTTGCCAGGGTTGCAGCTGCACAACCAATTCTTATTAAAATGTGAGTCTTTGAAATGCAGGTCTATGGGAACGGATATAAAGGATTTCATTATCTTCTCAAAATTCACAATGAGGATTGAACGCCCATTCTTCCCAAGCCATACCACTACTTGAACCCTCCTCTACCCACTAACATACCAAATACAATAAATGCAGCAGTTCAGTCTTAAATATCCAAATAAAAACAGTCCTATAGTCTTGGTCAGTCTCCATCCTGGACCTCCACTCTTTCCCTCTATTTAGTTCACTCTCTTTGGTTCCACCCTGTGCCCTTGGTCCCGTCCACGCCCCCAGGTTCCTGTGTATAAGCCCCATCCCCTCTGTCCCAATCTTATATGTGAAAACTTGTCTCGATAAACCCTTTGGAGTTTAAAAAAAAAAAAAACAGTCATAAAGGAGAAAACTGCACAGTAATGAACCTTAAAGTCTGGTAAAAGTTATTTAAAAATGACTTCTAATACTCATGATGTAGCCATAGGTTATAGCTGGATACTCATACAATGATGTGATTTTAGAAATAATACTTCTCAAGAATAAATATCTGCCAGAAAGAATGGACACTCTGCAATAACAGTTCCAGAATAATAATTTCAGAAACTTCAAGTCAGGAGAACAAAAACCACAAGTAATTTACTCAAAATGCAAAATACTCTTTAAGCTATTAATTTTGTTGTAGAACACTCACACTCTTAAAATTTTCTTGGAACTGGAGAAAAATTTAAGGATAATTTATTCTCCTTTTCCTTTTTTTTTTTTTAACTAGGATCTTAGTATTTTCAATTAAAACTAAACAACTCAAATTCTCTCATGCGAAGTAAAAATGACAGTTTTTTATTAAAACATAATATTTTGAATGTTGGTATACCATTGGAATTCTTATAACATGTAAAACCTTAGAATTAGAGAAAAGATTAAGGTTAGCAGGCTGGGCGCGGTGGCTCAAGCCTGTAATCCTAGCTCTCTGGGAGGCCGAGGTGGGCAGATCGTTTGAGCTCAGGAGTTCGAGACCAGCCTGAGCAAGAGCGAGACCCCATCTCTACTATAAATAGAAAGAAATTAATTGGCCAACTAATATATATAGAAAAAATTAGCCGGGCATGGTGGCACATGCCTGTAGTCCCAGCTACTTGGGAGGCTGAGGCAGCAGGATTGCTTGAGCCCAGGAGTTTGAGGTTGCTGTGAGCTAGGCTGACGCCATGGCACTCACTCTAGCCTGGGCAATAAAGTGAGACTCTGTCTCAAAAAAAAAAAAAAAAAAAAAAGGTTAGCAAAACATCTTGGTGTTAAGTATATATAGCTGAGTCTGTTCCCTGGGAAATTCATTTATAGCTAACTAAATAAAAGAAAAAAATGGGGGTGAAGGGTATTATCCCTAGACAACCTGATTATACAACATGTACTTTATATTACAGAAACAAAGCACACTGAGATAACTGTTCTAAAAAGTGACTATTAGTTGCATTTTTTAGGTAATCAAACTAAAACCTTTAAGTGTACTTCATAAACCTTTTCAAAGTATATGAGAAATAAATGATTTTTTTAAGAGACGGGGTCTTCATCTGGCACCCAGGCTGGAGTGCAATGGCGCAATCACAGCTCACTGAGAAATACATTATCAAAATGCTTATTAAAAATATAGATTGGGTCCAGTCCTACAAAGCCCTGAGAACCAAGAAAAAAATAAGAAAAAAAGTAAATAAGAAAAATATATAAAAAATAATTTTAAAAAATATATAGATTGGGATAACCTCATACCCCTTAGGATGGCTATTATCAAAAAAACAAAAAATAAGTGTTGGTGAGGATGTGAAGAAATTGGAAACCCTGTGCACTGCTGATGAGACTATAAAATGGTGCAGCTGCTATGGAAAACATGATTAAAGGTCCTCGAAAAATTAAAAATAGAAATACCGTATGATCCAGCAATCCCATTTCTGGGATATATTCAAAGAATTGATGGCAGGGTCTTGAAGAGATATCTGCACACCCATGATAATACCAGCACTATTCACAATAGCCAACAGGTAGAAGAAACCCAAATGTCCATCAAGGGTTAAAGAGATAAACCAAATATGGTACATACGCAATGGAGCATAATTCAGCCCTAAAAAGGAATGCAATCCTGTCATATTCTATAACATGAATGAGCCTTGTGGACATTATGTTAAGTGAAATTAGCCGTCACAAATACTGTATGATTCCACTTATATGAGGTATCTAAAGTAGTCAAGTTCATAGAAAGATAAAGTAGGTGGGTACCAGGGGATAGTGGCGGGGGAAAAGGAAAGTTATTGTTTAATGGGTATAGAGTTTTAGTTTTGCAAGATGAAAAGGTTTTGGGTCTGTTTCACAGAAATGTAAATATGCTTAACACTACTAAACCATATACTTAGAAATGATTACCATGATAAATTTCATGTTATGTGGGGTTTTGGGTATTTTTTTTTTTTTTTTTTTTTTGAGACAGAGTCTCACTCTGTTGCCCAAGCTAGAGTGCCGTGGTGTCAGCCTAGCTCACAGCAACCTCACACTCCTGGGCTCAACCAATCCTTCTGCCTCAGCCTCCTGAGTAGCTGAGAGTACAGGCATGTGCCACCATGCCTGGCTAATTTTTTCCATATATTTTTAGTTTGCCAATTAATTTGTTTCTATTTATAGAAGAGACAGGGTCTCACTCTTGCTCAGGCTGGTTTTGAACTCCTGACCTTAAGCGATCCACCCGCCTCGGCCTCCCACAGGGCTAGAATTACAGGAGTGAGCCACCGCGCCCAGCCGTTATGTGGGGTTTTTAAAAATTCATTCTTCAACTACACCAATGTTATGCGGTTTTTACCACTAGTATGGAAAATTTTTCCAATGGAGATTGGGATGATCTCACCCTTGGAGATTCTGATAAGTTGATAAAGATGAACATTTGGTGGAATTTTTTTTTTGCTTTTACCAAGTATCACTTTTTTTTCCCCCAGATAGGTCTTATATCATCATGGCACAAATCTTAAATCTTGAGATTCAAGGTATTAATTATGAAAGATATTAAGATATCAAGATTCAAGGTATTAATTATGAAAACTAAATCTCCTTCCCACCTTACCCCTAGCCACCAAGTTCTCCTCTTACACAGCCACTAATATTAGTTTCTTTGTAGTCTTTCACAGATATTCGGTATATGTATATTCATTTTTTAAAAATATTTTTACATAGTATCATACATCATTGGCACCCTACTTTTTCACTTCATACATCTTGAAAATCAGGCAATAGCAATAACTTTTTAAAAACTACGTCCCTCAACTTTTAAAGGCTGCATTTTTATATCAACATAACTAGTCTCTGACAGAAGGAAAGGTGAGTTGTTTCTAATATTTTACTCTTATAAAAAAATGCTGCAAAGAATAACCTGTATATTCACACATGTGGGAATATGATGAAGTAAACCCAAACCTAAAGGATTTATCTGCAGGATAAATACCAAGAGGTGAAAATGATTAATCAAAGGACATACACATTTAAACTTTGGTAGGCATTTTTAAATTTTGGCAGATATTTCCCAAATCTCCTAAGAGAATGTACCAACCTATACTTCCTCTAACAATGCATCAGAATATCTATATTTCCTATCTTTCCAAAAATGTTTTCTTAAAAGCCTTCTCTAACTTCAAATATATAAAGGGGAAAAAAATCTGTTTTCCTTCTCTTAAAGATCTGATATTTTTCTTGATGACTGCCCAGCTATATATACTGCCAAAAAAAAAGAATCCTTTTCACACCAAATGTTCCTTCAGTATATTCTAAATTTCCATATGAATTTGGGACTACTTTTATTCTGTACTACTAATCTATCTAATCATACACCAGAATCATGATGTTTTAACTACTGTAACTTTAGAATATACCTTTAACGTCTGGGAGAATTAGGTTCCTTTTTACAGGTTTCTTTTTTTTTGAGACAGTTTCAACTTTGTTGCCCAGGCTAGACTGAGTGCCTAGCTCACAGCAACCTCAAATTCCTGGGCTCAAGCAATCCAATCCTGCTGCCTCAGCCTCCCGAGTAGCTGGGACTACAGGTATGTACCACCATGCCCAGCTTTTTTCTTTCTATATTAGTTGGCCAATTAATTTCTTTCTACTTATAGTAGAGACAGGGTCTCGCTCTTGCTCAGGCTGGTTTCGAACTCCTGACCTCGAGCAATCTGCCCGCCTCGGCCTCCTAGAGTGCTAGGATTACAGGCCTGAGCCACCGCACCTGGCCAGGTTTCTTCTTTTTAAGAATTTTTCTGGGCCAGGCAGGGTGCCTCACTCCTGGAATCCTAGCACTCTGGGAGGCAGAGGTGGAAGGATTGCTAAAGGTCAGGAGTTCGAAACCAGCCTGAGCAAGACCAAGACCCCGTCTCTACTAAAAATAGAAATTAATTAACCAACTAAAAATATGTAGAAAAAATTAGCTGAGCATGGTGGCGCATCCCTGTAGACCCATCTACTCGGGAGGCTGAGGCAGTAGGATTGCTGGAGCCCAGGAGTTTGAGGTTGCTGTGAGCTAGGCTGATGCCACAGCACTCTAGCCCGGGCAATAGAGACTCTGTCTCAAAAAAAAAAAAAAAAAAAGAATATATTCACAGTAAGACTGTTCACATAATGTCAGTCTCATCAAGTTAACAATAAACTCCATTTGCAATGGCATGGACTATATATTTGTTTACCACCTTAGCCCTTGTATTTGGTACTGAAAAAAACCAGTGAGTAGACTGCATTATCTGCTACCCTGCACGACTGTATCAGAGGCTTACTTGCCTAATTCACAATTCAAGATTTAGTAAGTACCTTGAGTTCTCATTTTAAAGGTATGGAATGGGTGATGAGAAGAATGTATCAGTTAGGACACTTTCACATACACGTAGGAGAAAATCCAAAGCAAACTAGATTAAACAAGGTATCTATTGACGTATTACTGAAAGTCTGAAAGTATAGCACCTTCACGGAAGGCTTGATCTAGCAGCTCAACTGAAGTGACCAGGGCATGGTTTTTCTCCACTCTGTTCCTTCAGTGTTGACTTATTCAACTAGCTTTCCTTTGATGGTCAGAAGATAACTGCCAGGAGTTCAATGACTACGTTTTTCAGGTTGAAATTCATTAAAAAAAGTGCCTTCATCCCAGCCTTCCTAGCAAATGTCCTAAGATTCATTCTGATCGATCTGGCTTAGTTCACATGCCTGCCATGATTGGCTTAGGTAAGACACATGATCCATTCCTACAAACTCATCAAAATTTACATGAAACAAAGCACATTAAAGTAGACCTTAGTGATTTAAATTTCTTGTATTACTGAACAATACTACTGCATTTAAACTGATGGGTAAAGCACATTACATAACTTTCCCTATCTTTTTTTTTTGAGACAGAGTCTCACTCTGTAACAGCCCAGGCTAGAGTGCCATGGCGTCAGTCTATCTCACAGCAACCTCCAACCTCCAAGCCCAGAAACCTCCTGGGCTCCAGCAATCCTGCCTCAGCCTTCCAAGTAGCTGGGACTACAGGCGTGCACCACTGGCTAATTTTTTTCTATATATTTTTACTTGGCCAATTAATTTCTTTCTATTTTTTTAAGTAGAGATGGGGTCTCACTCTTGCTCAGGCTGGTCTCCAACTCCTGAGCTCAATCAATCCACCTGCATCGGCCTCCCAGAGTGCTAGGATTACAGGCGTGAGCCAACACACCTGGCCCCTATCTTCTTAAAAAGTTATTCTCCCAGATTTTCATCACAACCCATCAAGAAAAAAAAATTAAAATTTTCCCTTAACGTAAATCACTTTTTGAAAGATTCAAAATGTACTACTAGATTATCTGATAAAATCAAAAACACAAGTTTATGATTTTTCTTGCTAACATAACTGAAAGCAACACTATAATCTTCAAGAAAAAAAGAGGCCCTTATCCCATACTTTTGTAAGATTATAACTACTTAAAAGATAGAAGAGTACAAGAATATCTTGACTTTGGCAAAAAAAAAAGTGGTTTGTTTCATACAGCCTTAAAATATAAGCAACTAGATAATCCATCCTATGGCTCAAGACCCCTCTAACCATACTCACCACCAAACCTCCTCCCTTGCCCTACCCAAAACGCAGCGTCCTAGGAACACAAGGTCCTAGGAACACAGTGGGCGGATGCACATGTTAGGGAATCTTACTGTGAATGTGCATTCCAAAGCCAAATATTTATCATTCCTGAACTACGTTTCTTACTGTTCACGTCCCTCATTCTTACGATTAGCACAGAAAACACAAAGTTTATTCTCAGATTTTATAATAGAGAAGGAAGCAAAATTCCATTTATTAGACTGAAGGCCAATACTCAAACATGTAGGAGACACTGGTTCTGATGGTAAAGTTGCACAAAAACAAAAGGAAAAATCCAAGCAACATGTTTTAGAGTAGAACTAACCACCTGCACATATATTACACATTGGTCATCTTAAATAAAGAGCCTAATAATCATAGAGGGAAGTAGTGTGGTTAAAGAAAAGGATGTGAATTAGAAGAAAATCTCCATTCAATTCTGTGGACTGAATTTTCAAATACTTCACCGTTCAAATAATTCAGTTCAATAAATATGTACTTAGGAATTCACTAAGAACAGCGCATTAGTGTCAACACAGTAGGGATATAAACACAGCCTTTGACTTCAAACACTGCTGAACAGCATAAAACATAATCAAGTAGAAATGCCCGAGACACTAAAAGACAGGGCTTTGGGTAATCAGAAAAGGAAGAAATCAAATCAATGTGGATGATTTCTATGGCAAATAACAGAAAATCTCAAGGCAAAACTACTTAAATAAAGAAATTACGGCAGGGTGGCCGTAGGCATAGGAAATGGGGCTTCAGTTCACTTTTCCGCAATTCCGTTGGTGCTGTCCTCCAGCACATAAGGCATCACCTTCGAGCTACTAGAAAAACGGCTATAGCAGTCCCAGATGTCACATCCCAATAAAACAAGTCCTGGAGAGAAGAGGGACCATCTTTTTTTTTCCTTTTCTCAAACGCAAGAAAACCTTCCCCAGAAGCCTCTTGCAGATTTCTCTTTTATCTCCCATCGGCCAAAACTGTCTCTCATGTCCACTACTAAAACAATCACTTCCAAAGGGAATGAGATCCACTACAACTAAAATTAGAACGGATACCAGTAACCATCATGAACATCACTTCAGTGTTGGCTGAATATTTCAAAAGTATTTCTGTTTTTGTGGCAGGGCCTGTTCTGATTAATAAAGAATCGTGAAAAAGTAAAAAAAAAATAAAAATAAAGAGTATTTCTGGTCTTGGAATGCAGAATAAATAAAAAAGAAAAATACATAAGCAAAGGAAGAGATGTGCCCAATTGGAAGAAGAAAGCCAAATTCTGAAATCATACATTAAATACACTGTTAGGGATAAAGAATTCTCTTGAACTGCACTGCTGTCCTTCTCTGTGATATAAAAATTAACTTATTATTCATCAGTAAATGCTAAGAATGCAGAAGTAGTCCTATTTTTATGGAAAGGATTTAGGTTATTTAATTACCAGTGAGGACAATCAGACTTACCACTCCTCATCAATGGAGCCACCCATTCAGCTATGTCTGGGTTGAGAACATTCCATATTATGCACACAGATGACTCTGCAGACTCACTGCCAACAGTTGTTCCTTGAAGGTTTCTTCTCATGTGGGGTCAAGGTTTCACTCGCAAATCCACACACTCCAAACTGGCCCTGTCTGCAAATGAAAGCATGCAATTAGAAGGCAAAAAGCTGCAGGGAGAAATACCCCCTCCCCCATCTATAATTGACTGATCCATATGAAAACTGAATTCAAACATTAGACTAAGCACCATGTTTAAACTAAGCAACCTACATTTCAACACTTGTAATGTGATTATATGTGGTTACCACCCTTTCCTATCATATAAATTTATTGTTGCTTCCACAATATACCAGGTACAACCCTACCAAACATTGCCAGTCAGCAGAATTCAGCAGACAGTTATCTTTGTTGGACCCACCCAAGGTTGGTCTAGACAGTGTGTTAAAGGATAGCTACCTACATTTAAAATCAAAATACTTCACATGAAAAATCAAGACTTCTGAGCTGTCTTGAGAAATCAGAAAATCTGGCAATACTGGACCCACGTTTCCACATGGTAATAATCTGTTGGAGCTGATTAGCAGTTAACCCTTTAGGTGGGGCCTGGTCTTTGCCGTTCTCAACGCTACTTTTATGTTACAACCTGGCTCACAATTACCTGCCTGGACCCCACAGGCATCTGAGCTTCCAAACTCTGCTACATATTTCTAATAGCTCCCAGGGAACATTTTATTATTGCCAAAGCCATGTATGTTTTTCTGCCTTGAGGATATAATACAGCATAAGGGAATAACAACATGGGCTTAGTCAGAGCACCAGAGACTTGAGTTCCAATTCTGCAAATGACTAGCTATGTGACCTCTGGCCTGTTTTTTAACCTAAAATATATTTCTTCATTTACAAGCACCCAAATAAACCTATAAGCATTTAACACAGTAACACAGTAGGCAAACAGACCTAAATTCTAACCTGTCCAAGCTGAATTGATAATCCTAAATCCACAGCTCCCTCATTCTTCCTCTTCTCAGTAAATCATACCATGATCCACATAGTTCTGCTCAAGCCACAAACATGAAAGTCTTTATCATATACTCTCCTTGTCCCCCAAAATCATCACCAAGGCAATTGATTCTCCCTCCCAAATACACAATTTCAACAGATTCTTAGAATTCCAGCCATGAAAACAAATAATTCCTTCCTCAGAGTCAAATACTTTGCTGAAATTGCCTATAAATTCAACTGTTTAAATAATAGTAGCTTGAAATGTCAAGGTTCCATATTATGAGGAATATTAATATTTCATTAAAAGAAAAATGAAGACAAATACTGGGGATGGTGCACATCACTCCTTGGAAGATACTGGTATTACAATTTGTAAGCTTACGAATTTCTTCAACTCTAAGCTGACAAGGAACTAAGAGGCCATGCCAAATCTTATAATGAAATTGGGAAAACCAAGACTACTGTTAACAGAATAAGTGAATTTAAGAACGTTGCAGGATACACGTTCAAAAACCAACTCTATTTCTATAAAACAATGTTCAAAGAACAATCAGAAACCAACTCTATTTCTATAAAATAGAGTTCAAAAACCAACTCTATTTCTATAAAACAATGTTCAAAGAACAATCAGAAACTGACACTGTAAAAAAAAGTTCATTTATATCAAAAATATGAATTATGAATAAATTATCAAATAATGTACAGATATACTATGTTCATAGATCAGTGCAGTCAATGGTGTTACCATGTCAATTCTCCCCAGAATGTAGGTCTATTTCTGTACTCTCGATTTTGTTTGAGCAATAGAGTCAACGCAACGCAATTCTAGTTAAAATCTCAGCAGACTTTTTTGTAGAAATTTACATGTTGATTCTAAAATCACACAGAGAATTGACATGGCAACATGTCTGGCTTATACAAAGTGTTCTTAGATACAACACAAAAGCACAATCCATAAAATACAAAAGCGATAAATTAGACTTCATTAAAATTACTAATTTCTGTTATTTGTAAGAAACTGTTAACAGAATGAAAGCCACAGAAATAAAAGGCATCCAAGAAGTGAAATTGTCTCTGTTGAGGACATGATTTTATACCTAGAAAACCCTATTGATTCCACCAAAAAACTGTTAGAACTGACAAAGTAAAGTTGCAGGGTACAAAATCAACATAAAAATCAGTAGTTTTTCTTTACGCTAACAGCCATCTGAAAAAAAAATTAAGAAATCAGTCCCATTCACAATAGCATCCACAAAAAATATATTTAGAAGTAAATTTAACCAAGGATTTGAAAGATCTGTATACTGAAAACTACAAAACACTGATGAAAGAAAGTGTAGACAACAAAAACATATGTAATGGTATCCCATATTCATGGATTGAAGAATTAATATTGTTAAAATGTCCATATTACCCAGAGTGATCTACAGAGTCAATGCAATCTATATCAAAATTCCAGTGTCATTTTTCATGGAAATAGAAAAAACAATCCTAAAATTCATATGGAACCACAAAAGACCTCAAACAGCCAAAGCAATCTGGAGCAAAACAAAGTTGGAGGCATCAAACTTTCTGACTTCAAAATCTATTACAAAGCTACAGTAATCAAAACAGTATGATACTGGCGTAAGAACAGACACAGTGACTAAGAGAACAGGATAGAGAACCTAGAAATAAACCCACAAATTTACGGTCAACTGACTTTCAAAACAATTGCCAAGAACACAAAATTGAGCAAGGACAATCTCTTCAATAGAGTAGTCTCCCCTTATCCAAGGGCAATACATTCCAAGATCTCCAGTGGATAATACTGAATCCCATACATACTATGCTTTTTCAGTTTGATAACCTAGAATCCACACAAAGAATATATACTGTAGAATCCATTTATATAAAATTCTAGAAAATGGAAATTAATCTCTAGTGACAGAAGCAGAATCTCTAATTGCCTGGGAATGTGAGTGGACGGACAAAAGGAGGACCTACAAAGGGCTGAAAAGAAATTTTGTGGGGTTACAGATATTTTCGATATCTTGAATGTGGTGATGATTACACAGGTATGTGCATATGTCAAAATTTATCAAACTCAGTTTTAAGTTTGAAAACTATGGCCACAATCTTTCTCTTCAGAAAATAACTCTTCCAAAAGTATAGTATCTAAATGCTAAGGATCAGAAACATAATTACTGTTCACAAAGAAAAGATACTGCAAAAATAGCACTCTAACCTAGTATAATTTAGCATGGACAAAAAGGAAACAGTGGATTTCAACATTATTCATTCAATTGTAGTCCACCCTTACATTCAGTACCTCAGTCCTTCCTTACATTCAATAGAAATTAGATTAAAAACATTAAGTCACTGCATTGTGACCAAAAAGGCATTTTAATATAATCATTCAATAAGCGTCATCTGGATACTAAAACGTACTTCAAATTCTGCTTAGAATTCATAAAGTCACGAAACCAGATCCAATCTAACTGCTAAATTCTGGTATGCCTTGGTGCTTTTTGTATCACATTAAATGCCACCTCTATCCCCATCTGCCTGTTATTTATATAGAAGACACAGAGCAAAATGCCTTACTTCCTTAGCTGAATTTAACCATTAAATTTTATTAATTTAATGAATAAATAACCCATCTTTATGCAGAGATTTTATTCTTCACATTAACCAGGCCCAGTTCCATCATATTGCTATGAAAAAAAACACTGCTGCTTTAAGTAAATAAGTTAACCATGCTACCTTCAAACACTTTTAGGACATCACAGAAAAATTATGCTATCATTCTGCATCATTCCAAAAGACAGAACTAGAATGAATGAAAGGAGGCTATATGTTTCACATTTAGTACATCTTTCTGAGTCACTGCTGACTAAAAGTAGAAAGTCCTGCCTTGGGATACCTTTCATCAGTGATTGGGAAGTTAGGATAGTGAATCAAAAGTTCCACAGAACCGACAGTTGATTTACACCAACTTTGATTCCTTCCAATCCTCAGACCCTATTATGAATTAAAAATAAAGTCTATTTTTGTTGTTGTTGAGACAGAGTCTCATATCTCACTTTGTTGCCCGGGCTAGAGTGCCGTGGCATCAGCCTAGCTCACAGCAACTTCAAACTCCTGGGCTCAAGCAATCCTGCTGCCTTAGCCTCCCGAGTAGCTGGGACTATGCCCAGCTAATTTTTTCTATATATTTTTAGTTGGCCAATTACTTTCTTTCTATTTTTTAGTAGAGACGGGGTCTGGCTCTTGCTCAGGCTGCTTTCAAACTCCTGATCTTGAGCGATCCTCCCATCTCAGCCTCCCAGAGTACTAAGATTACGTGCGTGAGCCACCGCACCCAGCCTAAAGTCTATATTTAAGTGCCCAATCCATTACTACAATTCAAAAGTCTTAAATTTAAGCTGATCAAACTACAAGAAGCTAAGGCCAGGCGCGGTGGTTCACGCCTGTCACCCTAGCACTCCGGGAGGCCAACACAGGTGGATTGCTCAAGGTTAGGAGTTTGAAACCAGCCTAAGCAAGAGTGAGATCCCGTCTCTACTATAAATAGAAAGAAATTAATTGGCCAGCTAATATTTATAGAAAAAATTAGCTGGCCATGGTGGCGCATGCCTATAGTCCCAGCTACTCAGGAGACTGAGGCAGGAGGATCACCTGAGCCCAGGAGTTTGAGGTTGCTGTGAGCTAGGCTGACGCCATGGCACTCACTCTAGCCTGGGCAACAAAGCAAGACTCTGTCTCAAAAAAAAAAAAAAAAAAAAAAAAAACTACAAGAAGCTAGAGTCCTTTAGTTTCCACTTTTCCCCAAGGAACAGTGGCTTAAATTATCAGGCCTTGACCCTCTTAAATTACTCTGATGTTGAATGAAAAATATGTACTTTAAATACATGTCCCATTTCTTATTCATTTAATGTCAAACACCAGTTTCTTTTTTCTTTTCAAAGAAATATGGATCTGTCAGAGACAAATATATAATAGATCTGTAAGAAATCTAGTCCAATTTCCTCATTTTACAGAATCAGAAAGGTAAAGAAATTTGCCTAAAACTCACATAACTAATCAATATAATGCCTGTGAGCACAATAAATCATTGCCATTTAGTTCCTCTTTCAATACATTGTAAAGAAATGCATATAATCATTTGATGAAACAGTTGAGGCGAAAAGTTATCTGGCCAATAATGTAGCCAGAGTTCAGTCAGTACCAGGATCAGAAAGCAGACCCCAGAGGTCCCTGAGCAGCCCCGCCACCAGCCTAGGAACCACCATCACACTTCGGGAGGAGTGGCAGCTGCCTCGCCATCATCGCACCCATGGCTGTACCACAGAGACTCAGCCGCTGCCCATGGGCCATCCCCACCCTCAGTGCTCCTAACACCACGCCCAGCACCACGGGCAGCTGCACAGGGAGGGGTGGCCCAGGTAGCCTCACACAGGGGGGCTTGCTAGTGGGGACAATAAAGTCATCACAAAGGTTTTGGGACTAGTAAAATGGTTCAGTATAAAAAACACATATGGTTTCATCAACAGGAATGACACCAAGGAAGATGTATTTGTACACCAGACTGCCATAAAGCAGCAGCCCAGGAAGTACCTTCACAGTGTAGGAGATGGAGAGACAGTGGAGCTTGATGTTGCTAAATGAGAAAAGGTGCAGATGTGGCAAATGTTAGGCGTTGGTGGAGTTCCAGTTCAAGTCAGTGAAGATGCAGCAGACTGTAACCATTACAGATGCTATCCACGTCACAGGGGTCCTCCGCAGAATTACCAGGATAGTGACAGTGGGGAAGAGAACAAAGGATCAGAGAGTGTTCCCGAAGGCCAGACCCAACAACGCTGGCTATATCGCAGGTAAAGGTTCCCACCTTACTACATGCGGAGAGCATACGGGCACCAACCACAGCATTACAAACCCTCTTGTGAAGGGAGAAGTGATGGAGGATGCTGACAACCAGGGTGCAGGAGAACAAGGCAGACCAGTAAAACAGAATACGCAGCAGGGTCACAGACCATGATTCCACGGGGACCCTCCTTGCCGAGGACAGTGATGAAGAAGATGAAGAGAATCGAGAAGACCTAAACTCAGCAACCATCTCAACATCATTACCACCACAACTTCAACTACCACACAGGTGCCCAGAAAATCCTAAACCACAAAATGGTAAAAATAGAAAAGTTGCCAATCCATCAGCTGAGAATTCATACACTCCCAAGGCTGAGCATGGGAGGGCTGAGTAAATGCCAGCTTACAATCTCTATCATCATCTGGTTTAGTTATACAACAAGAAGAAATGAATATGAAATTCCAGCAATAAGAAATGAATAAATATGATTGGAGCTGAAGACCTTAAGTGCTTAGCTTTTTGCCTACTGACCAGATAACTAGAACTATCTGCATTATCTATTCAGCATAGGGTTTTTATTATTTTTACCTAAAGACATTTTTTTTTTTTTGAGATAGATTCTCACTCTGTTGTCTGAGCTAGAGTGCTGTGGTGTCAGCCTAGCTCACAACCCCGAACTCCTGGGCTCAAGCAATCCTTCTGCCTCAGCCTTCCAAGTAGCTGGGACTACAGGCATCCGCCACCATGCCCAGCTAATTTTTTTTCTATATATTTTTAGTTGGCCAATTAATATGTTTCTATTTATAGTAGAAACGGGGTCTCGCTCTTGCTCAGTTGCTGGTTTTGAACTCCTGACCCTGAGCGATCCACCCGCCTTGGCCTCCCAGAGTGCTAGGATTACAAACATGAGCCACTGTGCCCGACCTAAAGACATCTTTTTTGGTAATAACAAATCTGTTTTTTAAAAAAGCCTGGTTTTCGCCAATACACCTTTAAAGGTTTTTAAATTGTTTTATATCTGGTCAAGTTGAGATTTTTAAGAACTTTTTTTTTTTTTGCTTAGAGAGAGATGTAAAGAACTTCATTTTTAATTTGTAATAAAAGTTTACAACTTGATTTTTTTTAAAAAGTCAACAAACTGCAAGCACTTGTTAATAAAGGTCTTAAATGATTAAAAAAATTTTCTTTAATGTAGCCAGTAATGATACTACAACTCAAGACATTTTGAGTTGCCTCCTGCTATTGTTTGCTGAGTCTGTTAACATTCCTAGACTCTAAAAGTGTAAAATGTAGTAGGGTTACAGAAATGGATACAGATGAGGGTAGCTGTGAATGAGGCAAAAATTCTGAAGAAAAGCAAAGAACCTATTTCTAATTGCTGGAGTTTCAGGATCTGGTGGGAAAGGCTGTGTGTGTCAGTGATGAGGTAATAAGAACTAATGCAAAATGGTACTACTTTGAAAACAGTTTGGCGATTTTATTATAAAGGTATATATACACTTTGCATGCTCCCTAACAAAACGACTCACAAGAGAAACAAAAATGTATGTCCACACAAAGAATATGGGCTAGAGGAGACAGTACAGGGCAGCAGTTAAGAAAACAGGCTCTGGAGTCAGACTGTTTCCAGGTTTGAATTCTCCTTCTGCCACTCACTAAACATGTTCACTTTAGCCAAGTTATTCATCTTGAATATTTATCATTTCTTTGCATTGGGAACATTTAGTATCTTCCTCCTGCTATCTGAAACCACATGTTATTGTTAAGTATAGTCGTCCTACACTGCTATAAAATACTAGAACTCATTCTTCTTATCTAGCTATAATTTTGTATCTCCTAGTGCAATTTTGCATCTCGTTTGCATCCCAACTCTGCCGCTGCAGACAAGTACTAGTCTGTGGCCTGTTATGAACTGGGCCACAAAGCAGGAGGTGAGTGGTGGTGAGCGATGGAAGCTTCATCTGTATTTACAGCCATTTCTCATCACTTATATCACTGCCTGAGCTCCGCCTCCCATCAGATCAGCTACAGCTTTAGATTCTCATAGGAGTGCAAACCCTGCTGTAAACTGCACATGTGAGGGATCTAGGTTGCGTCCTCCTTGTGAGAATCTAATGCCCAATGACCAGAGGTGGTGCTGAGGCACTAGCACTGCAAATACAGATTATCATTAGCAGAAAGGTTTGGCTGCACAATAAATATAATGCGCTTGAATCATCCCGAAACCACCCCCACACACACCCGTTCTGTGGAAAAATTGTCTTCCATGAAAACGGTCCCTGGTGCCAAAAAGGTTGTGTACCAATGCTCTAACAAATCTCTCCTTATGCCTTCCCTTCCCCTGCCCTTCTCAGTCTCAGAGGACATTTTTACATACATATACACACCCACAGCAAATGCTGTACAATGGAGTATTGGAGAGTTTACTTGGATTTTGTTTATGGTCAAATAAATATGGTTCCCAATTCTGACTGCCATGGAGAATTGCTGGAAAGTTATTTTACCTCCCTAAGATTTGGCTTCACTGACTACAAAATGAAGACAATTATTTCAGAGGATTATTTTAAGAATGTAATAAGACATATAAAGTGTTTACTTAGTACAAAGCTTGGCACAGGGTGCTAAAAACTGAAACTATTTTATTATGTAATTAATGAAATAAGTACGTTATAACTGGAGTGACCACTTATCCTTATTTGCTTATGACAGTCACAACTATGCCAGTTTTCACAACATAATTAACTGCCATTCCCTATCTCAATATATTCCAGTGTAGCTGATAAAAAATTTCAATATATCCTAGTTTAGATGATTAAATCATATAGTCACCCTTATTTCTACCTAAAATACTTTCAACATTTTCCATTTAGTTCTTCACTCTTACTCCTTTTTCAGTGACACAACCACTTTGCCCTCCAACTCACCAGCCCCTTTTTCCAACCTATCACTTGCTCTCACTCTCCTTACCCAGGTGCTCGGTGACCTCAATACTCCAAAGTCCAGGTTCCTCTGTGGTCCAACACTCCTCAGCAATGTTGTGTTTTCCAAACCCAATCCTTCTCAAATGCCTATCTGTCCTTTCAATCTGAATTCTAGAATCAAAGCGAGTAACCTGGCCAGGCACAATGGCTCACGCCTGTAATCCTAGCACTCTGGGAGGCCGAGGCAAGCAGATCGTTTGAGCTCAGAAGTTTGAGACCAGCCTGAGCAAGAGTGAGACCCTGTCTCTACTAAAAAAAAAAAAAAAAAAATAGAAATTAGCTGGACAACTTAAATTATATACAAAAAATTAGTTGGGCATGGTGGCACATACCTGTAGTCCCAGCTACTTGGGAGGCTGAGGCAGAAGCATCGCTTAAGCCCAGGACTTTGAGGTTGCTATGAGCTAGACTGACGCCAGGGCACTCTGGCCCAGGTGACAGAGTAACACTCTGTCTCAAAAAAAAAAAAAAAAAGCAAATAACCTAAAAACACTACCACCACCAGATTAAAATTTTAAATCTCTAGGGAAAACTATATTTTAACAGGGAACTCTTAGAGAGACAACACCTTAAACAAAAGTAGAAAAATTAATAACATAAATTTCAAATCCTGTGACAAGCTGGGTAGGAGAGATCACTTAAGGACAATTTTCACTCTTCAAATCAAACAATTTAGGGGGGTATCTACTAAATACATATGTTAGAACAGCCCAGATTTCCTCTTTTGCCAGTTTGCAAACAATCCAGTCAAAAACACCAGAGGCTCTTAGCTCAAATATTAACCTAACAGTTCTTAAGGATTTTGTTCTGTGCACCTAACTTTTACTCTACAAATGGTCCCCAAGGTTATTTCAACCACTGCCCTCAGCTCAATTACCATACATGCTAATAACAGCCAAATCTCCATTTCCAGCCCAAAGCTCTCCAGCCTAGGTGTCTTTTAGTCTAACCTCTCCCTATCCAACTGCATGTAGTTCAGCTCCACCATATTACATACTGCCACCTCAAGCTTAACTGAGGTACACTTCTTAACCAAACTCCACTTCCTCCCTACCACTTACCCATCCCAATTCATTCAGTTTGTTTTCAATAAATTCCTTCTCATCTACCCCATTTTCCAAGGCAGAAACAAGATGTTATCCTTAACTTCTGCCTTAACCTACAGGCAAACAACCACATTCTCTCAACTATTTTTCCCATCTGTTTCTTGCCAACCCTACAAGCCACTAGTCAAGTTCTAGGTACCACCTTCATATCTTTAACAAAACAAAACCATAATAGCTGCTAACTAATCTTCCAGTCACCAATCCTGGCCCCTCCAATTTGTTCCCATTTTGGCTAGAATGATACTTCTAAAATGAATGTCGGACCATGTTACTCCTAACGTCCTCAGGAAAAGTTCATTGCCTTCACGTGACTGCTAAGGCCCTTTACAATTTGATCCCCACTTTCATTTACTGCCTCTTCCACTTGATGCCCCATAATTGTGCCATTCAATCATTCTCAATTTCTATCTGTTCCTCAAAAACACCAGGCTCTCTTTCTCTTGCCTACAGGACATCACGCTTACCGTTCCCCTCTGCCTGGCTTATTCTTCAAAACTTGCTATGGCTATCACCTTCAGGAAGTTTACCCCAAATCTGTTCAGGCACTCTTCCAAGTATCTTGTATCTTCCCTCCAGGGCACTTACATCACAGAGGTTATCAATCCTGGCTACAACTCCAAATCATGGTGGGAACTTAGCCCCAGAATTTCAGATTTAGAAATTCAAGAATATGACATCCAGTTCTGGGTGTCATATTTTAAGAGACATTATAAATTAGAATGTATCCAGAGAAGAGAAAGAAGATGGAAGAGTCTGAGAATTATTTCACATAAGCAAGAGTTAAGGAAACAAGAGAGATTTAGGCTAGCAAAAAGCATGGGAAGATATGACACCCTTCAAATATTTGTAGGCCTCTGTATAGTACAAGAAAGACGAAGCAGACTTCTCAGTTGCCAAAGAAGGTGGAACCAAAGCTATTATGTAGAAGTTTAAGAAAGGCACTTTTTGGTTTGAAAAAAAGGAAGAACCACCTAAAAGTCTAACCACCCCCAAAAAGATAATGTAGTGAATTCACAATCACTAGAGATTTTCAAGTATCAGGAACACTAAAAGGATTCCTATATTTGGGTGAATGTCACATTAGATAGTATCTACAGTCCAAATCAATTCTAAGATTTTGGCCGGGTGCAGTGGCTAACGCCTGTAATCCTAGCACTCTGGAAGGCCGAGGCGGGAGGATTGCTTGAGCTCAGGAGTTTGAGACCAACCTGAGCAAGAATGAGACCGCATCTCTACTAAAAATGGAAAGAAATTAGCCAAACAACTAAAAACAGAAGAAAAAAAAATTAGTCAGGCATGGTGGCGCGTGCCTGTAGTCCCAGCTACTCAGGAGGCTGAGGCAGGAGGATCACTTGAGCCCAGGAGTTGGAGGTTGCTATGAGTTACGCTGACACCAAGGCACTCTAGCACAGACAAGAGAGTGAGACTCTGTCTCAAAAAAAAAAAAAAAAAAATTCTAAGCATCTATGACACCTAAATTCATGAAATAATTTAAATATAACTAGACAGTAGCTTAATTAAAGCACATTACCCTAAGCACCTTCATAAGAAGCATAACTTCTAAGATGTGATATTTAACTGCTTGTTTTGCAAAGAACTCAGAATTACTCATAAAATAGTGATGCCATTTTCCTGTATTAATGAAATTTTTAAGAAACATATGAAACATTTTCAATAAGATTGTAAGTAAGGAGAGTCTCCTAGTTATTTTTTAACCCTGCATTAAAAAAAAAAGAAACCTAGATGTCAATTTGTCAATCCATTATTTCTCAAAGGGTAAAATGACATCAAAAGCCCTTTTTTTTAGGATACAATAACTTTCAAAAAAACTTTGTAGGCTGACAAACATTTGTCTTCTCATTTATATATGAGGAAGAGGAAAAGACAAGAATTTGTAAGGTTTCTTAATGTTTTATGTAATGAGTATGGGCGTAAGAAGAAAAACTGTGGAGAAGAATGGAGCCAAATAAAGGCTTTGTTCTCTCTGCTGTCATATTTGATTATATCTTGAGGTTAAACTGATTTGGAAAGAAGTCATTTTTGCACAAGTGAGAACAAAAATGAAAAAAAAACCCACAAAAAACAGAATATAAAGTATTTAATCTCAAGTCATCCTTATCCTATAACTTTTTAAAAGCACATAAAAATGGATACTAAATTAGTAACTATCATTTTTACCTCACTACAATTTACAATCTCTATGCCTTCATTTTATGACACTTAGATGAAACATTTTCATTAAAATGCTAGTTTTCATAAACATGATACACTATTAAGTTTGATTTTACTAAAGCAGGTGGGTGGTCTTTTCTCCCCATAGGAAGATCTTTTGTAAGGATCTTTTTAAAAAAAATTTAAACCTAGGCCAGACGCGGTGGCTCAAGCCTATAATCCTAGCTCTCTGGGAGGCCAAGGTGAGCAGATCGTTTGAGCTCAGGAGTTCGAGACCAGCCTGAGCAAGAGCGAGACCCCATCTCTACTATAAATAGAAAGAAATTAATTGGCCAACTAATATATATAGAAAAAACTAGCCGGGCATGGTGGCACATGCCTGTAGTCCCAGCTACTTGGGAGGCTGAGGCAGCAGGATCGCTTGAGCCCAGGAGTTTGAGGTTGCTGTGAGCTAGGCTGACGCCACGGCACTCACTCTAGCCTGGGCAATAAAGTGAGACTCTGTCTCAAAAAAAAAAAAAAAAAAATTTAAACCTGTAAAATATTATTTATATTTCCATACAACTTTCCAAAACACATTTCCATACATGGAAGGCTATAATGGGAAGCAACTTAAACTGGAAAGCCTCTATTATGGATTGAAATTTGTGCCCTCCTTACCCAAAAAGATATGTTGACACCCTAACTCCCTAGAACCTATGAATGTGACCTTATTAGGGAATAGGGCTGTGGCAGATGTAATTATTAATTAGTTAAGATGAGGTCATACTGGACATGGTGAGCCACTAATCCAATATGACTGGTGTCTTTATAAGAAAGCAACTATAAGAGAGACACAGGGAGAAGGTGACATGATGATGAAGGCAGGGAATAGAGTCAAGCAGCTGCAAGCCAAAAACTGCCAGCAAGCTACCAGAAGCTAAGAGGAAGCAAGGAACGTTTCCCTCTCAGGTTTCAGGGGAAGCACTGCCCTGTTGACACCCTGATTTTGGATTTTTTAACCTTTACAACTATGGGACAATAAATTTTTGTTGTTTTAACCCACCTAGTTTGTGATACTTTGTTGTGGTAGTCCTAGGAAATGAATACAGCCTCCATTTGATGAGAAGCATAAAAACAGTCACACAAATCTAAACCTTACAATCATGATCACTATAATCCATTACCCAGTCAAAAAAGGAGTTTGGCCTTGCTTCAGCATGGTCACTGTCAACATGGTCTCCAGCTCATCAGAAGTCAACACATGTTTCTATTAAATAACCTACTTATTCTCTATCTAGGCTAGACTGTTATCTAAGCCACTAGATTTTTTTTTTGAGACAGAGTCTCACTTTATTGCCCAGGCTAGAGTGAGTGCCGTGGCGTCAGCCTAGCTCACAGCAACCTCGAACTCCTGGGCTCAAGCAATCCTGCTGCCTCAGCCTCCCAAGTAGCTGGGACTACAGGCATGCGCCACCATGCCCGGCTAATTTTTTTTTTCTATATATATTAGTTGGCCAATTAATTTCTTTCTATTTATAGTAGAGATGGGGTCTCGCTCTTGCTCAGGCGTCTCGAACTCCAGAGCTCAAACGATCCGCCCACCTCGGCCTCCCATAGAGCTAGGATTACAGGCGTGAGCCACCGCGCCCGGCCTAGATTTTATTAATGTATGTTTTTGCATCAGTTATAGGGCAAGCAGTCATGTTCTTACTTTATAGTTATTTACTTTATTTGGACTATACAGTAGTACATATACATAACATGCTTTCCCGAAAATAAGACCTACCCGTAAAATAAGCCCTAGCAGGATTTCTAAGCCCTACCCCGAAAATAAGACCTACTGATGGGATTGGCTATGCAGCATATCTGCACAACCCATGCAGTGTGTCTCAGAGCAGTGACAACGACCACCCCATCGTGACAGCTACTATCCCAAAGGTGACCAGAAGGTGCAGGCAGCCCCACCAACAACATAGGCTACCCCTATCAGGTTCCAGCCATCCTGTGTGTGCTGCAAGCTGAGGCTTTGAGGGAAAGTCTCCTCAGTGAGGGGAGGAGCTAGACGCTTGCTCCACTTTAGGTATTGTGTGTCCCCAGGGAGAAGAAGAAAAGCTCTGGCTGCCACTTTACTATGATGATGTTCCAGAAGATGATGACTTAATTATATTTGAATAAATGTAAACTGCTGAATCGTACTTAAAAAAAATAGCACATCCCCTGAAAATAAACCCTACGGTGTCTTCTTGAGGAAAAATAAATACAAGACTCTGTCTTATTTTTGGGAAAACACGGTAGTAAAATGAGATATAAAGAAAAGTATTTCACTCTCATTCTCCTATCCATAAATCACCGTTCCCCACTCCAGAGACCAACATTATTACCAGTTTCTTCTGTACCTTTCCACTAAGATTCCACGCATTTATGAAAATACTACATACATCATGTATGTTATGCACATAAATGGTAGCATATTCTACGTTTCATTTTGAGTCTTGTTTTTTATCACTTTCCATATGTCTTGGAGATCATTCTACCATGATTCCCTGATATATTTTACATTATAGATGCATCATAATATATTTAACCAATCCCCTACAGATGGATATTTAGGTTACTGTCAATACTTATCTTTATCACAAACGATGTTGTAATGGCTACACTTTATCAACTTTTCATTGAGCCCTTCCTATTTATAACTGCAATCCCCTGTTCCCTACCCTTGCAGTCCCCATCTCCCACTCATGCTTTGTTTTCCTCAGAGCACTTTGTTATCTGGCATTCTATATATTTTGCTTATTTATTGCTTGTTTACATCAACTAGAATGTAGGCTCCGTGAATGCAGGGATTTTTGTTTCCTTTGTTCACATCTAAATCCCTAGTGCCTGAGTGTCTGGCTAATACCTAGTGCTCAACAAGTATTTATTCAACTGAATGTTTTCATTTAATCCCACAAAAGAAAAAAACCTACATAATAACTAAAATGGACAATGTATCTTCCCTTCAAGGCAAAGTCAAATTACTCGCAAAACAGATGAGTAATTTGTCCTTTGTCTTATATTAATTTTCTATATTGTGTCAAATAAGACTATTACATTTAGTTTGATATAGATCTGATACGCTCTGTGAACCTGGTCCCTATGTAATTTAGCCTTTCTTTTCAAGAATAATGTTTCCTGGTCTTTCTCAATATTCTGTGTACTTAATCAGGTCTCTGCATCTTTATATGCAGTGGCCTTCCTGCATTAACAATATCGTTAACACAAAATTTTTTCTACCAGCTGTGCATTTTCAATCACCACAAGAGTGATTCAGTGTGGCATTACTTCTGGTAAATCCCAACTTAACATGAGAAAGCCAGTACATGTTTAATTCATCCCTTCCAGTTGCCTGCACATAAGGAGTTAAGACAGGCATTAAGTTGTCCCTTCTCTTGCAGAGGGATCAGTCTGTATTTCAGTCAGGCCTGGTACGCTGGGGACTAAAAGTAAAATGAATCTTCACAAACTGTTCACTGGGAATGGGAAAGGGTAATACTTTACAGAAAAATAAAAAAAGAAAAATAAGTTCCTGTCTTGGTCAGTTCAGGCTGCTACAGATAAATACCATAAAGTGGGTAGCCTATAACTACAGAAATTTGTTGTTCACAGTTCTGGAGGCTGGGAAGTCCAAGACCAAGGTGTCAGCAGATTCTGAGTCTGGTAAGGACCCACTTCCTCATAGATGGTATCTTCTCACTGTGTCCTCGTGTAGTAGAAGGGGTGAGGTAACTCACTGGGTCTCTTTTCTAAGGGCACTCATCCCATTTATGAGGACTCCATCTTCATGACCCCATCTCCTACTGCCATCACCTTTGGGGGTTAGGACTCCAATACATGAATTTGGGAGAGAAATAAACATTAAGACCAGAATATTACTTCAAGAGAAGAAGGAAAAAGAGTAGCAAACAAAACACAATAAGGATCAAAGCTAAAAGAAATCCTTCAAAAATGTAGTTTTCAACTCTGGCTACAATAAAATAAACTGGTGAGCTTTTAAGAAATATTAATGCCAAAGCTCCATATTAGACAAATTAATCAATTCCTAGGAGTACCACCCAGGAATCCGTATGCTGTTAAAGTATCTACAGATTATTTTAATGCACTGACAGGGTAGAGAACAACTCATTCTAAAAAAGTCTTTTTAAAAAAACATCATGTACATGAATTTGTGCATAACAGGCACTTTTGTTATACAAGCATTTTATGGTCAGTTTAAACATGACAATTTAACATGGCTAATAAGCAAACAACATTAAGAACCTACAACTATGAAACTGCAGAACATAACCTAAAACTACAGGCCATAGAACAATTTTATTATTTTCTATCTTATCCATAAATCAGGCACATTTATAGCTTTTCTCTATAAGACTTCTTGTTAAGGCCTTCCCCACACCCAAGAGTTTTTATACTGACCAATGTTTTCTTCTAGTGTTTTTAAGGTTCTCTCTTTTAACACTCAACTCTAGAATATTAAGAATTTACCTTAGTATAGAATTAAAGATAAAGATCCAGCTTTCTTTTTTTCTACTTTTTGTATTTTAGCAATCACTTCCATGAGGCTCTGATTACTATGTTCACTGGTCTGTAGGGCACTCTAAAAACCACACTGGTTTCATCATAAAGGTCAGTTATACAATTTGTTAAAACAAAGCTTACAAAGTAAAATAAAAAAGTAAATGAGATACTTTACTTCAAAGGATAAAAATACAATACCAATTAAGGCAGAAGACAAACCGTTCCCCCTGAACTCAAGGGTCCTCAACCCCAGGAAAATGTTTGGTACTTTCCAGGGGGTAATGGACAGTTTTAAGGAAATCACTTTTCAAATCGCCAACTTTCTTCTGTATTTTTTTCTAAAATTGCCAAGCATCTTGGTTGGTCTTGCTGTCTCTTTCTCCACCTTTGGTAGCACAACAGTTCTTCTTTGTCATAAAGAAGTCTTGCCTCTCATTCGTCTGAAGTCTTACTATGTACATTACACCTCGAGTGTACCAAAGGGACAATTGGGAAAAACTAAGGAAAAGTCTCACACAGGCAAAGCAAGAAATACTGAAAAGTGATGTGCCTTATGCTGCAAACTTATGTTAAGACTCCCTGCTTTATCAACCAATCTATCTTAGAATTAGAATTTGGAAATGAAAAGTCACTGCAGGTATTGACATGTTTAATAGAATTGAAAAATGAGTTACAGTCTGACCAAAAAACCTATCCCATTTGGCTGGTTTGACCATGAGGACCAGCTAACATTTTCCATAACCCAAAATCTACAGGGTCGAGAATTTAGTCTATATCCTTTAAAAATATAAGTAACATATAACACTCCCAAAACTACATCTTTTGCAACTTTTTAAACTTATGATAAAAAATTTTAGATATCAGCTCTAAAATGTATTAACAAGCACATGGTTTTGTAGAAAAAAAAATTGCAGTATACATGAACAAAAAAGTTTAAAAGATTACCTTAACTTGCTGGTACTAAATAGCAATGCTCAAAGAATTGAACTACAATAGCAAGAGAATATAATTAGCTTTTCAAAAATAATCAGTTTGGAAAGGAGGAATATGGGAACCAATCATTCAATTTCAGTGCCTGATAATGCCTATACCAAAGCCTAATTCCTTGCTTCTTGAAAGTAGTCAACAGGTATCTATAAAGCAGAATTAAGTTTCCAGGTCAACCTAACAACAGTAAGCAACAGATGCCAACTGAAGCTAACATCCCTAACTTGTTCTCAAATACTTAATAATGGCTAGGCATGGGGGATCAGATCTGTAATCTTAGCACTCTAGTAGGGCAAGGCAAGAGCACTGCTAGAACTCAGGAGTTTGAGACCAACTTGAGCAAGAGTGAGGCCCTATCTCTACAAAAAATAGAAAAACATTAGTTGGGCAGCCATAGCGGCACACAACTGTAACACCAGCTACTTGGGAGGCTGGGGAAGGAGAATCGCTTGAGCCTATAAGTTTGAGGATGCAGTGAGCTGTAATGATGACATCACTGCACTCTAGCTGGAGTGACAGAGCAAGACTCTGTCTCAAAAAAAAAAAGAAAACTTAATAGCGAAGAATGTGAATGACAGTATTTCGAAGTTATTTACCACATGATTTTTTAATGAGACACTCACCATACTGAAACTACTGAATTTCATGAAACGGGGGATAAAAGTATTTTCTGAAGCAAAAGCACACTAACTTTTAACATTATCAAAATTTTATAAGGAAATAAAAAGCATAACATCTTCATTCTAGATTATAGGAGGAAAAGCTACATTTCATATATTTTTAAAGATTATCACTTCTCCCATTTTGACAAAATAATTAATGGAGATAAAATAATTGAATAAAAAAATAAATTATGTATTAATTCAATTCTATAAAAACCCAGCAACTGGGGGGGATATATACATACATAACGAGAGAGATGTGCACCATCTGGGGGATGGTCATGCTGGAAACTCAGACTTGTGGGGAGAGAGGGGCAAAGGGCATTTATTGAAACCTTAAAATTTGTACCCCCATAATATGCCGAAATTAAAAAAAAAACCAGCAACTGGGGGGAAGTACGGAGATTTTAGTTACATCTGTTGGCAATATTTCACCTATTCAACCCAAAGAGAAACACACCGTAAAAGACTTTTCTATAAGCATTACTTTATTTCCAGCTAATTTCTTTCTATTTTTTTAATAGAGACACGGTCTCGCTCTTGCTCAAGCTGGTCTCAAACTCCTGAGCTCGAAAGATCCACCTGCGCCTCAACCTCCCAGAGTGCTAGGATTACAGGCATGAGACACCACCCCTGGCCTAAATTGGTTATTTTTAATCTTACTACCTTCAAAATACATTTGACCCTTGGATAATGCAGAGGTTTGGGGTTCCAACACATCTGCAAACAAAAATACACATAAAATCTACATCCAGGCCAGGCACGGTGGCTCATTCCTGAGGCCGAGGCTGATGGATTGCTCAAGGTCAGGAGTTTGAAACCAGCCTGAGCAAGAGCAAGACCCCGTCTCTACTATAAATAGAAAGAAATTAATTGGCCAATATATATAGAAAAAATTAGCCGGGCATGGTGGCACATGCCTGTAGTCCCAGCTACTCGGGAGGCTGAGGCAGTAGGATTGCTTGAGCCCAGGAGTTTGAGGTTGCTGTGAGCTAGGCTGACGCCATGGCACTCTCTCTCTCTAGCCTGGGCAACAAAGCAAGACTCTGTCTCAAAAAATAAAAATAAAAATAAAAAATAAAATAAATAAAATCTACATCCATGACTCCTCCAAAACTTAATAGCCTACTGTTGACCAGAAGCCTTACCAATAACAGTAAATTAACACATATTTTGTAAGTTATATACAGTGTATTCTTACAATAAAGTAAGCTAGAGAAAAGAAAATATTAAGAAAATCATAAGAGAAAAGATATTTACTAATAAGTGGAAGTGGATCATAATCAAGGTCCTCATCCTCCTTGTCTTCACATTGAGTAGATGGAGAATGAAGGAAAGTTGGTCTTGCTGTCTCAGAAGTGGCAGAGGCAAAAGGAAATTCATGTGTAAGTGGACCTGCATGGTTCAAACCTGTGCTGTTAAAGAGTCAGCTGCATATTGCACATAAAAAGTCTTACTACCCAGTAAGATGGATAATGAAAAACTCCTTAATGGGTACAATATATATTATTCCGATAATGGATACCCCAAGAGCCCTGACTTCACCATTATGCAATTTATCCATGTAACAAAATTATACTTGTACCCCATAAATTTATACCAAAAAGAGCCTTACTACCTATTAGACAGAGGCTTCTGCTGAATGTTAGTCAAGTAGCACTTGGCATTCATTCTTTTCCACTACTTCCTATACATCCTTCTTGTACCTCAAGGACAGGAAAGCTAAAATAAACAAAACAAAACAAAAAAGCTAAACTACATTTCCCAGGCTTTCCTTTACTGTTAGCATTAGGAATGCAAATAAGGTTCAGCCTGTAAGAAGGTCTCTTATGAAATTTGTAAAGCAGAAGTGATATGGAAGCTATCTTTCTGCTGCTGGTTTAAGTGGTAAGCAATAATGACACAAAGAATGTTTAGAAGCAGGTGTAGTAGTCAAACTCTAGTCACCTGATTTGAAGGTTATCTAGAAGCAGCTGTGGCACCAGATTCAGTGTCAGTGTTCCTACAACTACTTACCAGTTTGAGTTTCCTGATCTCTCATTCTTTTTTTTTTTCTTACTCTGTTGCTGGGGCTAGAGTACCATGGCGTCAGCCTAGCTCACAGCAACCTCAAACTCCTGGGCTCAAGTGATCCTTCTGCCTCAGCCTCCCAAGCAGCTGGGACTACAGGCATGCGCCACCATGCCCGGCTAATTTTTTCTATATATTTTTAGTTGGCCAACTAATTTCTTTCTATTTTCTTTAGTAGAGACAGGGTCTCGCTCTTGCTTAGGCTGGTCTCGAACTCCAGACCTCAAGCGATCCTCTCACCTTGGCCTCCCAGAGTGCTAGGATTACAAGCGTGAGCCACAACGCCCGCCCTTACATTCTTGAATATATTAATCCAGTGATGGCCCTCTGATTCTGACTCTTCTAGACCATCCAATGATTTCATAAGTATTTATACATTACATTCCTCATGTAAAATATCTTCCTGCCTAAAAATCCTAGAGTAGTGTTTGTCTCTTACAATGAAGAATAGTCTTGTTCATTTAAGTTTAAAATATGTATTGCCTATATTCTTCCTCTCCCTCCCCATTTTAGAAGTAAAATACACAAGAATTAGTATTATTCTATACTATTATGAATTGAAATTTTGAGGTCAATAAGAAAAATTAAAAGTTCTCTTAGCTGTAATCTGAAATTATTTTATTTCTAATATGTGCTAATTATGAATTAACCCAGAATAGTAACACTCCTAACACGAAATGATTTTACTTTTCTTGGCTGATAAATTTATGTCAGTAACAAATATATAGCTATAGTCGGGGTTTCTTTTTTTGTTTTCAGAGACAGGATTCTCAGCATATTGCCCAGCTGGTCTCAAACTCCTGAAGTCAAGTGATCCTCCCACCTCAGCCTCCCAAGTAGGTGGGATTACAGGAATGTGCCATGCACTGAGCTCGGTTTCTATCGTTGTTTCTTTTACTTCGCTAAAAAGAAACATATGCTTTTTGTAAAAAGTATAGAAAATATAGAAATATTTTACAAATTGATAATCACCATCCCCCAAAACTATGTATACTGAACAGCTGTATATGTACAATTACGTATCCTACTTTAGTATTCTCACAATCATTTCCCTTGAAATTCTCCACAATAAATTATTAAGGGAAGGTACATGCAGTTGTACCTAATTTAAGCATTCCTCTTTGTTGAAAATTAAGGTAATTTTCAGGCTGGGCACGGTGGCTTACGCCTGTGATCCTAAGCACTCTGGGAGGCCGAGAAGGGTGGATTGCTTGAGGTCAGGAGTTCAAAACCAGTCTAAGCAAGATCAAGACCCCGTCTCTACTATAAATAGAAAGAAATTAATTGGCCAGCTAATATATATAGAAAAAAAAAAAAAAATAGCCGGGCATGGTGGCGCATGCCTGTAGTCCCAGCTAATCGGGAGTCTGAGGCAGTAGGATCGCTTGCGCCCAGGAGTTTGAGGTTGCTGTGAGCTTGGCTGATGCCACAGCACTCACTCTAGCCTGGGCAACAAAGTGAGACTCTGTTTCAAAAAAAAAAGGTAATTTTTGATTGCTTTTTTATGATAGATAATGCTTCACTGAACATTTTTGGATAAGAATTTTTTTCTTTAATTAAAAACAAACTGTGGGCCGGCGCGGTGGCTCACGCCTGTAATCCTAGCACTCTGGGAGGCCGAGGTGGGCGGATCATTTGAGCTCAGGAGTTCGTGACCAGCCTGAGCAGGAGCGAGACCCCATCTCTACTATAAACAGAAAGAAATTAATTGGCCAACTAATATATATAGAAAAAAAAATTAGCCGGGCATGGTGGCGCATGCCTGTAGTCCCAGTTGCTTGGGAGGCTGAGGCAGCAGGATTGCTTGAGCCCAGGAGTTTTGAGGTTGCTGTGAGCTAGGCTGATGCCACGGCACTCACTCTAGCCTGGGCAACAAAGTGAGACTCTGTCTCAAAAAAAAAAACTGTGGTATACGCATGCAATGGAATATTATTCAGCCATTAAAAAGAAAGAAGTACTGATACAAACAACATGGACAAACCCTGAACGTAGTACTAAGACAGTTACAAAAGGCCACACGTTACCTACTCTGATAGAAATGTAAAATTGTGCAGCCACTTTGGAAAACAGCAGCTCCTCAAAATGTTAAATGCAAAATTACCATATGATCCAGCAATTCCACTCCTAGGTATATATCCAAGATAAATTAAAACATATCCACACAAAAATCCGTACCTGAATTTTCATAGCAGCATTGTTCATCATAGTCGTTTGGGTTCACTCACTCATTATCTACTCATTAGTGAATAGATAAATCAAATGTTGTATATCCTACAATGGAATAATATTTAGCCATAAAAGAGACTGCTGTACTGATATACGCTGTCCAGATCAAACTTGAAACATTATGCTAAATGAAAAAAAGCCAGTTGGCCACATATCATAAAATTTCATTTATATTACACATCCAAAGAGGCAAATCTAGAAAGACAAAATGTTAGTGGTCACCAGGGGCTGAGGGGAGGGAAGAATGGGGAATGATTGCTAATTTCTTTTTTTTTTCGGGGGGGGGGGCGGTAATGAAAATATTGTAAAATTAGATAGTGGCAAGGGTTGTATAACACTGACTTATTTACTTTAAAAAGGTGTTCATATGAATAATCTCAATAAGGCTGTTACAGTAAAAGAAAATAATTTCTCCCCTACAAAAGAAAAATCGGTTATTTCCTTAGGATATACTCTCAGAAGTACTAAGTTCTATTCTTTGACATGTGCCAAAGTGCTTTTGAAACAGGTTCCACAGATCTACACTCCCTCCAGCAGTGTATTTAGCACCTGTGTCACTATACGCAAGTCTGAATCAGCACCATTTCTTAAATCTGATAAGAAATTTTTATTATTAGTTGAACACTTTCCTCTCATATTTTAATCATATATTTCTTTTCAAAGGGTCAGTTCTTAGCCTTTAAAATTGACCATCTTTATGCATACAGCAAAATGCTTCAACTTCTCAGGAAATGTAAAAATAGTTACTTTCTTGCCATTTTGGTCAGCAAATAATTCATCCCAACTAAGTTCTATTTCAGCTTTTAACAATAAAACCTGCCTTGAAGTCAAATACTTTAAACAGTCATAAGAACCACTCTGCTTCTCAGACAGGGAAATTAAAAAGGTCAATACGAGTCCACCTGGGTGACATATAGTTCCAGTTTCCTGATTACAATTCACTTTCAAGTGAATGTCTAAGTGGCTCCCAAGATATTTTAAAACCATAAGGTGTAGCAGAAAAGAAATGAAACATTTATTAACATCTTCTACAAGCCAAGTGCTTTATGTGTATTACTTCATTTAATCTTAATAAACCTATTACCCTCACTTAAATGAAAAGGAAAATAAAAATCACCAAGGGTAAGAACTTGCCATGCAGCAAATATGTGCCAACATTAAGAATCAAACCAAGGTGTGTCTAATTCCAAAGTCCATATTCTTTCTGCTACTCTACAGTGCTTCCCAAGCGTACTGACTCTGAAACATCAGAAAAGACTTCAAATGCGAGTTATGCCACTTACAGTGTGACTAATTTCTAAGCTTCTTTAGAACAGTTTACAAAAACAAAATAAATGTAAAAGAGGAGACTAAAAACTCACTGTGGAATGAAACTTTTTAAAAAATAACATTTTTCTAAACAGCAAAATGTATGGAATAATTCTAAACACTTTTTTTGAATTTATCTCAAGATTCACTTTATCTTCCAACAAACAGACATCTGCATATCCATTCACAAACACATAATGTGGATGAAAAACATTTTTTAGTGACTACACTACCCATCTCTAAATAAGAAATACATCATTTCTCAGTAGAAAAGTCCACATCAACTACACTGCTTTTTATTCTTCTTTACCATGTGAGAAGTGCTTTCAGCAACATATGCACCATCCAGGATGTAGCACTGTGGGTAAGAGAAATGGCTACGGAACAGAAGACTACAAGAGCTTATGAGCAAGCAGTAATACAACACAGAAAACGACACAGCTAAATAAAAAAAATAAAAACAAGGCACAACATCAGTCTACTCTACCCTAGGTAACAGATATCACTGTGGCAAAGGAAAAAACATTTAAATTATACAACCCTTCAAGGATCTTTGATTGGCTTTAAAAAATTGCTACTTTAAGGCCCAGCACCGGGGCTCACACCTGTAATCCTAGCACTCTGGGAGGCCGAAGGAGGAGGATCCCTTCAGCTCAGGAGTTCAAGACCAGCTTGAGCAAGAGCGAGACCTCATCTCTACCAAAAACAGAAAAAATTAGCCGGGCATGGTGGCGCACGCCTGTAGTCCCAGCTACTCAGCAGGCTTAGGCAGGAGGATCGCTTGAGCCCAGGAGTAGTAGGTGGCAGTGAGATATGATGACGCCACCGGCACTCGAACCCCAGCAGCTGAGTGAGACCTGTCTCAAAAAAAAAACAAACTGCTACTTTAAGATCCAAACAGGCCCGGTGTGGTGGCTCAAGCCTGTAATCCTAGCACTCTGGGAGGCTGAGGCGGGCAGATGTCTCAAGGTCAGGAGTTCGAAACCAGCCTGAGCAAGAGCGAGACCCCCGTCTCTACTATAAATAGAAAAAAATTAATTGGCCAACTAATACATATAGAAAAAATTAGCCGGGCATGGTGGCGCACACCTGTAGTCCCAGCTACTCGGGAGGCTAAGGCAGTAGGATTGCTTGAGCCCGGGAGTTTGAGGTTGCTGTGAGCTAGGCTGACGCCATGGCACTCACTCTAGCCTGGGCAACAAACCGAGACTCTGTCTCAAAAAAAAAAAAAAAAAAAATCCAAACAATTACTTGACAAGATTGGGAGTGGTAATTTCCAAAGGATGCAATACACCAATACAAATCAGCAATTCTTGGCCGGGCGCGGTGGCTCAAGCCTGTAATCCTAGCTCTCTGGGAGGCCGAGGTGGGCGGATTGTTTGAGCTCAGGAGTTCGAGACCAGCCTGAGCAAGAGCGAGACCCCATCTCTACTATAAATAGAAAGAAATTAA
>VSMD01141070.1:0-17287 GCA_008750895.1 Mirza zaza
GAAACCAGCCTGAGCAAGAGCAAGACCCCATCTCTACTATAAATAGAAAGAAATTAATTGGCCAACTAATATATATAGAAAAAATTAGCCGGGCATGGTGGCGCATGCCTGTAGTCCCAGCTACTTGGGAGGCTGAGGCAGCAGGATTGCTTGAGCCCAGGAGTTTGAGGTTGCTGTGAGCTAGGCTGACGCCATAGCACTCACTCTAGCCTGGGCAACAAAGTGAGACTCTGTCTAAAAAAAAAAAAAAAGAAAGAAAGAAAGAAAGAAAAGAAAAGAAAAGAAAAGAAAAGAAAAGAAAAGAAAAGAAAAGAAAAGAAAAGAAAAGGAATGGATCCCTATGCCATTTTAATTCATTTTACAATATACTAAAAGTTGGCATGGGTTTTATTTACTGGATTGTATAATGTTTTTATATATGTATGATTATTTCAAGTACATTAACAGATATACAAACTGAAAAAACAAGCAAAATTTTTTCATACCTATCTTGACATATGACTAAATAGGAAGAGTAAAAAGAGAACAATATATTTTGAGTGTGTTTTTAATCAAGTGCAGGAATCCTTTATACACATTAGAATTAATTATAACTCCTCAGGTAATATTAAGCAAAATAATAATAGCAAACCAATTCACCTGGCTCATAGTCTTTGACAATGATAATAAAGCATACCAAAAAGAAGTTCTATAGAGAATTAGCTATGTGTAGGAAAATAATTTGTTAGTATGTCTTCAATATAAGAATTGTACCACAGAGGTTTTGCTTATTGTGATTAAAATGTAATGTTTTATGTTAAGTATGTGTATGGACAATTTAAAATAGAAATTTAACAAAATGTTTGAAATTGGAAAGAAAGTATATATTCTCCAGAATGCTTATAAAATAAAATGGACACTGTTAGAAACAAAGGATAAAATAGAATGTACACCTTTAAAAAGCTAATCAATTGTACTACTACAATTTTTCCATTCTCTCAAATATATATAAATTCATGTAGAGGAAAATTTTATTTCCAAAAAATTATCTTAGTTCTCAGAGACAATACATTTCCACGAGTAAGACATAGGCTAATTGTATGATTTTATAGTATTAGAAAACAGTAGGGATTGAGCAAAGAAGTTTAGCTTTTTATTTCCCAAAATGTTTTATATATTTTATAGATAGCTTCAACAAATGTCAAAAATGTAAATCCATATCCTGGAGTTAAAGAGTAACCACAGTATTGAAAATATTAAAAAGATTTATTTTTAAAATAAGTTTGATAATAAAGTTATTCCAATGCTTAGATACTTTCAATATGTATAAGACATTTGATTTCTATTTTCTTACATGTGTATGATACTTAAGTGTTCAACATCTCTAATTATTAGGGAAATGCAAATCAAAACTACAATGAGATATCATCTAACTCCAGTGAGAATGGCCTGTATCAAAAAGTCCCCAAATAGCAAATGCTGGCGTGGATCTAAAGAGACTGGAACACTTTTACACTGCTGGTGGGACTGCAAATTAGTACAACCCCTGCGGAAAGTAATTTGGAGATAAGTCAAAGAGCTAAAAATAGAAATACTATTTGATCCAGCAATCCCACTACTAGGCATCTATCCAAAGGAAAAAAAGACATTCCATAATAAAGACATCTGCACTCGAAAGTTTTTAGCAGCACAATTTACATTCGCAAAGATGCAAAACAACCCAAATGCCCATCAATACATGAGTGGATTAATAAAATGTGGTATATTTATACTATGGAATACTACTCAACTACAACAAACAATGGTGATCTAGCACCTCTCATATTATCCTGGATAAAGATTGAACCCATCCTTCAAAGTGAGGTATCAGAAGGATGGAAAAACATTCACCACATGTACTCACCATCAAATTGGTACTAACTGACCAACACTAAGGTTCTCACATGGTAGTAATACTCACTGGGTGCAGATCAGGCAGGGGGAGTGGGGGTTGGGGGGTGGAGGCAAGAAAGGGGGGGGTGGTAAAACCCATAGCTATTAGGGGGTACACTGTAGGGGGGAAGGACACACTTGTGGCCCTGGCTTGAGTGAGACAAATGCATTCTATGCAACCAAAATGTTTGTACCCCCATAATATCCTAAAATAAAAAATAAATAAATAAATAAAATATAAATAAATAAAAATATATGGTCTGATTTTAATGAAATTTTTTTTTTATTTTCCCAAGACAAAATATAGAATTAGTCTTATCAATAACAAATACAAACTCAGTGATGGTTAAGAGGAGTGAAATAATCACCCTACATATAAAAGGACTATAAATTGGTATAATTCTTCAGAAATCCCTTTTATAGCATATCTCAGTGTGTGGAAAAATATTTGTCTTTATAGTTGTATCATTTCTACTTCTAGAAATCTAGCTGAAAGAAATAATCTTACATATACAAAGTTTTATACAGAAAAATGTTCATTGCAGTGTTACTAATAATTATTAAAATATAATCTAGAAATAAAATACATTTGAATTTTCAAGTAATTATATGAAATCCATTAATATAAACATTAGTGAGTAATTGAAATTATATTCTTAATGACATTTAATTAGTTACAAAATATTCTTTTACTAAGTTAAAAAGCAAGATACACACTTGTGTACAATATAACATTAATTTTTTTCATGAAAACGACCTAGTCTTAGGACAGAAATTGGGAAGAAATTTTATTAATATATAGCATTACCAGTGATTTATGTGGCTAATAGTTCCACCACATTCTTTCCAATATTTGAAATTACAAGACTTCTAAGTTTTGCTATTGTGAGGGTTACAAAATATTCTATCATTGAAGTCTATATTTGTATGGACCTAACAATTAGAAAATTTGGAAATAATTTTATTTCTTATAAGTCACTTGTATTAGTTTCCCAAGGTTAACATAACAGAATACCAGAGACTGAGTGGCTTAGAAAACAGGAATTAATGTTCTCACAGTTCTGCAGGCTAAAAGCCCAAGATCAAGGTGTTGGCAGGTTTGGAGTTCTTCTGAGGCCTCACTGCTTGACTTTCAGATGGCCACCTTCTTGCTGTGCCTTCAGATGGTCACCTGTGGAAATAGAGACACAGATACCCCTGGTGTTTCTCTCTTTCTCTCTCTCTCTCTGTCCTACTCTCTCTTTTTATAAAGACACCACTCATCTTGGATCAGGGCCCACTTTAATAGCCTCTATTAATTATTCTTTAAAGGCCCTATCTCCAAATATAGTTACATTCTGAGGTCCTGGGTGTTAATGCTCCAATATACAAATGTGGGGGTATCCAAGTCAGCCCATAACACCATTTATAGTTTCTCTTCTGATAATCAGTTTTACTGTTTTCTATGTTTTTCTACTTTATTCTTTCTCTTCCTAATTCTGCGTAAGACAATTAATTTAAAAACATTTCACAGATTTTTGACATATAGAATTTTCTGTTTTTCATGCATACATACTTTTTAACTCTTTATTCTTTTTTTTTATATATAAAATTTTTTTTCTTTATTTCAAAATACTTAGCCTTGCCTGAGCAAGACCTCAAAAATTTGGTTACTAAGTCATAATTGTTTCTCTCCATGGAAATCTTCGGTAAAAGGCAAAATATTTCTTTGTTTTGAAGAGAAACCAAAGTATGTCTCTCTATTCTTTACAGCACTGTTCTTTTCAATAATTTTGTATTGTGCATGCCAGAGGAGACATAGTGAATTAAAGCTTCATTTCTGGAATTAGATGTCTAGGTTTGGGGATAGTTTTCCCATTTACTGTCTAAGTAACTTTGGGCAAGGCCCTTCCTAGTGACTTAGTTTCTTCATCTCTGAAAAGGGAAAATAGAACCAGATTATAGAAAAGTTGTCAGAATTAAATTAAATATTACAGGCAAAGCACCTAGAACAGCTCCTAATCCACATTAAACACTCAATTAATGTTTGTGATTGTTATTATTATTTTAAGGAGTCCATTGGTAGTAAATGTAGAAATAGGTAGAAACTATTGTCTCTACCAAATTGTAGAAACTACATTTCTACATTGGTAGAAATGTAGTAAAAATGGTATTTTTTTTTTAAGATATTTAATCACATTTCTGAAGAAAAACTTCTAACAAATAAGAAGCTTTTTACCATAAGACCAATGTATCTGTGAAATATGCACTATTTTGGCATTTATACAAACAACCCTCAAATAATTGACGTTTAATTTTACAAAATGTAGGACTATAGTGCATACATTAAACCTTTATCTGATATATAGAACCAGAAATATCCAATTCAATGGCATGTTAAATGTTAAATGATAAAATGTTATCAGCATCACTATGCATTAAGGAAATATTTGTTATCTGCTATCTCTAACACATTTTTTTTTCTTCAAGACTTCTATAATCTCTATCATATTTTTGGTATCTTTTACTCCTTCTAAATGCAATACTCCAGGCATTTTCTACCAACCTTTGCTTTTTTTTATTAATCTGTCATAAAGTTGGTCTACTGATCTTATAAATAAAACCCAACTAACAACTTTCCTTGCCTTTTATTTTGTTCTTGCTAAAATTTACACACATGCATGTGCACACACACACTTGAGCATATTGCTAATATTTACCAAGAAGGTGGATCTTTTCTAATACTTTATTTATTTATTTATTTAGAGACAGAGTCTCACTCTGTTGCACCTGGTAGGGTACAGTGGCTTCCAGTAGCTCACTGTAGTTTCAAACTCCTGGGTTCTAGTGATCCTCCTGCCTCAGCTTCCCGAGCAGCTGGGACTACAGGTATTTGTCACTATTACCAGCTAATTTTTCTATTTTTAGTAGAGATGGGGTCTGGCTTTTGTTCAGGCTGGTCTTGAACTCCTGAGCTCAAGCAATCCTCCCACCTTGGCCTTCCAAAATGCTAGGATTATATGTGTGAGCCACCGTGTGTGGCCTTGCTTAATACTTTTAATTAAAAATGACTGGCAGTTAGGAATGGACCCCTTATATAGCTCTATAATCAGTACATGAGAATCATATTTAAAAAAATGATGTTACCATTGAAATATGAAGCCAAAATAAAAGAAGATAAAATGTATAGAATCTGTAAAAAAAAAAGAAAAAGAAAACCAATGTTTCTTTAAGAAAGCAGTAAATGGGAGAAAAACATTAGGCTTTGCAGTCAAAATTGATGTTCAACATTTTAGCTAGGTGAATTCAGAAAAATGACTTCTTCGTCTCTCAGGTCCAGTTCTAGGCTGTAAGACCAGAAAAATGTTACCAACTTCTCAAGACAATGTTTTGCACATAGATTAAGCAAAATCAGTAGTCTTTACTTCTTCAGGATGTCAGTAATCCAAAATACTTCTCTGGAATTGTGAAGTTAGAATTTCTTCACAATTATATGAACAGATTTGTTTTTCTGCCATGTTTTACATGGCAGCCTGAGACTTCGTGAGGCAGAGGTATTGTAAGCCCCACAATGAATAATGAGCTGCTGCTGCAGCCACTTTCTATGTCAGTGTGTGCAGGGACTGGGCAGTGGACATATCTACCAAACCTCCCTCTACATGGTAGTCAACCTACCATAATTGCACAAGGCTACAAAAATCTAATCTGTCATCTTCTTTCTCACTGTAGCAGAACATCTCTTCTCACTTAGAACTGTATCTGCAAAACTGCGTACAAGGAGTAACAAAAATATGCTCTCTATTCACTTTATACAGCCTTAAAAATGGTTATCTGAAAAAATATTGACTAATCAGGTCAATTTAAATGTAAAATTTGGTCCTCTCCAATTGAGATGTAATCTGACAACTGATGATTCAATAGTCTAATTTTCATGAAGGATCAAAAATAAAATGTATGTTTTAGACAGAATATAATTTATGTTTTACACTCAGATGAATAGCATATTGGTGATACAATGGTAAATTAGTTAGACAAGACCCCTACCCAAGAAGAACCTAAGGAAAAAATGGAATACTGTGAATTAATTAAAGTCAAAAGGAAAACATATATAAAGAGGAGATCATATCCCATGTCAAATTGTATAATGTTGGAATGAGAGTACAGAATGAGACTAGGTAACTGAACTTGGCAATCAGAAATTTACAATGGAACAGGAAAAATTATAATGCTATATAGTTTGTAGTTTTTCAGTAAATGAAGGTATTATTACATTTGATATAGAAATAGCATATTTTTACTAAACTAGTTTACTGAAATAGGTAATCATATTTTATTTTTGATAATAAATATAAGTGAATTGTTTTATATTTTTCAAAACCAATACAGAAGATATTCAGGTGTGCTGAATATTTTCCATTCTTCCCTGCACATAACGTTACTGACCTCTGGGAGGTTATTCAAGAGACTGATCTCAACTGATTGCATGCAGGATTTTTGCACCCTCTGTTTTCTAGGTGACTTTGGCCAACAGGAGGTACTTATGGAGTAGAGGATAATATTATATTCTCTATATATTATGCATTATTTTTAGTATTCTATATATTGTATGTTATATGCAATATAATATGTATTTTGAATTATGTCACTGTCTTTGGTGGATACACTTAGATGTTTGTGATTTGAAGTCAGATGACTAGACCCTTAAAAGTTTATATCTTTTTCCATACAAAGGAGCTATATTTTCATAAATTGAGAGATATATTCATTTGAATGAGTAGATTTCCATATTCCATGAGTTGTCTAACAAAGTATATTTATGATACATAAAAGCTCAAAAATAATCAGCTATAATGGAACATATCCCATGTATTGCTTGAGTCTTCTTACAATCCTAGCTTTCTAATAGATTCAAGAAAACATATTATTTTTTATATTATCTAGGTTGTTTTAAATTGTTAGAAAGAAAATAATTTTCTATTGTGACTTTCTACCTTTATACAGAAATTTCAGTGATTTTATTTTATTCCATTTGAAACACAGCTCCTAGAAATGTGGCCCTATAGGTGTTCTTTTTTTATCATTTCAAAATATTAAGGGGGTACAAATGTTTTAGGTTACATGGTCATTTTTGTAATGCTTGAGACCCGGCTATAGGTATGCCTGTCACCAAATAGTGTTCATAGTACCCATTAGCTTGGTTTATTCCCTTCCTCTTATCTCCCCTCCCTCTGGTTTCTCTCCACTGAGTTTTACTTCCCTCTGTGCATCTGTGTGTTCATCAACTAGTTCCAATGTAATAATCAGTATGTTCTTTAACATGAACCTACTCCTATTCCTCCTCTTTGGTTGTCTGTATCTCCATTTATCACACTTAATCTTTTTGAGGAATTGGAACAAAAGAACTGTCCTTCCCTTAGAGTTAATATGATTATTGTTTTGGTGCTCTTTTATACAACACCTACCATGTGCCAAGTACTGTACTAAGTTCTAGGAAGAACTTAATGAAGAAGAAAAAAAAAAAAAACACACAAGTCCTTGAGCTCATGGAGAAGGACATCAAACAAATAATATTACTCACATAAAATTACACACTCAAGTGAATTTTGATGTGGGAAGAAGCAGATATCCTCTGTTCAAGGTATGAATGATCAGAACTAGAGGTTCAAACAGCATCCTCTCAGATAGAGAAACTGGGTTGGTTTATGCATAGATATATCATCAGACAACTATTTAAAATTCGGAAATTTGTCCACAGCAGATATTCCCAAATATTATGCTAAAGCAAAAAGAGGTAGGATTCTAGCCACTGGGCAAAGAAAAGATGCTGGCCATCCCTCGTGCTCACAAAAAACCAAAGTACTCATTTAGTTACCGGTATAAGATAATAACCAGAAGACTGGTGACAAGACAGTAGAAAATAGGACTGATTTTGACCTCTTAATAAAGGATCAAGGAATCCAAATATGAGTGTGGAAGCTGTAGCAGGGCTATATTGAGGCTGATGAGGCAGAAGACTAACCATCTGGTTTTCCACTGTTGCATTTCATTTTAGGTTTACTGGTCATCTTTGGAGCTCTGGGTCTTATGTCAGGATAATAGAAGGGAAGACACATTAATAATCAGCCTGAGATGGGAAAATATAGTTGGTTTAAGTACTAACTGCTTTAAGCCTCAAATGGACTGGGAACTGAGACAGGCATGAGCTTGGCAGATAAAAAAGTCAATGCCCAAAGGAGGAGTGGAAAAGACCAAGGCTGGACAGATGACATTGGGAACTAGTAGGTGACCAGATGTTGTAGAACAAAAATCATTTTCTCAAAGTCATTTTTAATCTCTAGCTATCATCATTCATTCAGGAACCATCCCTTATTTGAAATATTCATATAAATTATAGCATAAGCCTTCAGTCTCATAAGAATGTTTAAATTTTGTAGCAATATACTTTTTAAAAATTATGGTTGTACTGATTTAGTTTGACCAATTGTTTAATCAAAACAATAAAAAAATAACATTGCATGATTTCTGAGCAGAACTGTCTGGTATCCTACTGATGGTATCTTTAATAATAGATTGTACTTGTTTTTAGATATAAAAATATGGGCATAGTTTGAACATTGATATTGTTTACTTTGATTTTATGTAGCTGCAGGTTTACAAATCCTAGAAACAAACCATTTCTGGAAAACATAGGAACTACATTTTGTGTTATGTCACTGTTGTACATGATATTGAATAAAGAATGACAGCAATATATTTGGGAGGTAGCTTTTGGCGTATCAAATCATCATTCTATCGACTGTACAGGAACAGTTACTTGATGTTTACCTCAGGATGTCTTCATAATTTTGAGTGGCTCATAAACCATATACATTAGGTTTCAAAATAATTAAACTTATGTTGTGCAAAGTCTGCCTTTCTACTGACAGGTATCACATTCTAAATTGTAACAAATCAAATAGTGTCACAAACATATGAATCTACCTATAAATAATATATAAAAAAGTAATAAATAATAAATACCGTCTTATTGTATCTCAAGTTAATGCCAAATTCAGTTTATTCTGTGAAATCTGTTATTTATGTTTCAGTAAAAATTACTCTTTTCTAGGTATTTGATAAAAATCGATCTGTCAAATGCTGTGTGTGTTAGACCTCAGCCAGGCTCCATAAAATAAAAACAAAGTTAAACAACTGCACAAGAGACAGGAATGGCCTTTTAAGATTCACAGGAGTGTGCCTTCTTGTTTAATCTGGGCAGCCATCACCGTGAGATTGATGTACATTGGCTGAGAAGTGTTTCATGTGGTGGCTGTCTGCTCAGTGGTACCAGAATGGAGCTATCTGTCTTCATTGTACCCCATTAACATGCCCCTCAGATCTAGCAGGCAAATGTCTGCATACCTGCTTTATAAATTATTACCAATGACAGTTAAATATTTCAGAACTTGTTTGGGAATATCACTCACCTTATGGCCCTTAATTTACACACATTCATGATTTTAAGCATTTTAAGTTTAAGGACTACTTAGAATTATTCTTATATCCTTGCTTTAGATGAGTGTCTTCTGCTGATAGTAATATATTGGGTTTTGAACAGTGAAGTTTATTGAGGTAAATCAAAAAAAAGAATGCAAACTATTCCCTAACAAGGTCACATTTCCTTTGAGAATCAAATAGTCAGGATTTCATATTAAAATGACCAGAACAATAAAATTGTATATGTTGTCCTTTTAATGTAACATAATTCTGAACTAAAAAGAATGCATTCAAACTATCTGTGGTTATTTGAAACACTTGCTTTTGTAATTACTTTCATTCGGTTCATTTAAATTTCACTTACATGCTGACATTGCTAGCATGTAACAATTGTTGAATTTGTAGTAATAATGCTTAAAAGCACAAAGTTTTACTTTAATAATTTTTAGTGTATTAATTGTTAAAATCTCAAATTGTTAAATGTTATTCATAGAAAAATTATTCCAATGTCTTCCTGAACTATAAAGCTAACTCCACATGAATTCAAACTGGATATAGAAATAGAGACTGGGAACAATTCTTTCCAATGTAATTAAAAGAAATTTGAACTAAATAAAGTCAAATTAGTTTCATATTTAAAATGCATTCTATTTACAAATCAAAAACTAGTAAGTGAGAGTAGAGGTGGCTTTTCATTAATATTTTTTAGTCAGATGAGAGTGCATAACTGAAATAGACATATTAAAAATGGACAGGCATTCTTCATGGATTATAGAACAATATTTGGAAGGAAACCAAATTGTGAAAGTATCACCAAGAAATAATTAAATTTGCTTATCATGTTGAAAGGGCAGAACTGGAATGAAATTTACTGAGGCTACTGTGAGCCAAAGACTTCATATGAAGTATTCTATTATATCTATATAACATTCCCTTGGGGTGGATATTTTTTCATATATCAAAGTTGTAGAAACAGGTTTAGGGAGGTTAAATCAATTTAAAAAAAAAGTTGTTTTTAGGATACACATTCAAATTTGAGTTAGAGCTTGGGTAAATGGACATTTACATTTACCTGACAAGTTCATCATTTTAGTAGTTCATTATATAAAATACATACACTGTGTTTAGGTAAATATTAATATAAAGCACAAGAAAATTGTTTATCTCACACATTTCACTTCATGTGTATGTGAAATAGGGCTAGGAAACAATAATAATATGTCTCTTTTGTATAAGTGAATTATAAATAAAATTAAATATAATTTATGCATTTTCATTTAGAAATAAAGCATCTGGTTTATTTCATTTTTCTACTTCCATTCCTTCAATACAACAAATGGTAAGAAGATATTAATAGAAACATCTATATTATTTTTCACATATATCTGTACCTACTTTAATATTGAAATAGTATGAATGAATCATATAATTTTATATGTGTCATTCAAATCATTATGTTTTAGAATGCTGGTGCCAATCTGCCTCATTGTTTTTGGACTCTCTATTGATTCCCCCAGAAAATTTTATTTCAGTTAGAGAATAAACTCCTTACATGTTTCTATTACCACATAAATGGAATTCTCTCTACTCTTTATTGAATAAGTCATCTTACTATTACATAATGTGCACAGAAATATGTGTTATGATATTGTTTCGAGGGGTTTGGTTTAATGTTTTACTATAAAATATACTAAGATATTGCAATTTCATTACTTAAATTCATTATGAAGGACAAAATAGTATCAATAATTTTCTTTACAAAAATGTTTTCCTATATTAAAATAATTTATAGTTTCTATTTTAAGATAATATATGATTCTTTAGGTAAATATGAATGATAAAACAACTGTATGCAAGTTTCTCAATTTTATCACCCTATAAAAAGCACAAAGGAAATAAATATGTTATGATTAGTGAATTAGGAAAATGGGATCTAAGGAAAAATGCTGATCTCTTCTAATAAATCCCATTCTACTTAGCAAGGTATTTTACCAGATACAGTTCAACATAGCACAACGTTAGCATTTCAGTGGCAAAATAATTTAACTTCTAAGTTATAATACATAATTTTGACATACAATTTTTGTATTAAGTTGAATACAAATATAAATAAAGTACAAAGTTTTATAGGTAATTTTTTTCAGCAGTGAAATTATATATTTTGAAATATTTACCCTATATTTAAACCTCTAATGAACATTTAAAATGATAGTTTCAGTAATATTTTTTTATTCAAGATCTACTATCAAAGAGAGAGATAAAAAATACTTGTAGTCTTTTCCATCAAAAATGTGAATTATCAATAAACTTTTTAAAATAGCATAATATATTTCAGAAGTAGGAATATATAACATTAGTTTCTGGAAATAAAGAAACTTTGTAATATTTTATAAGCTAAGCACATAATTGCCAGTAGTAGCGTTTCTTTGTGGTAAAATAATTGATATTGAGAGGAGAAAAAAATTTCCAAATGATTTCTATCCGGTACAGCATTTCCTCCTTTCTATATTCAATTGATCCTTGAAGAATGTGAGACTTAGGGGGACCAATCTCCATTCAGTCAAAAGTCTGCATATAACTTTTGACTCACCCAAAACTTAACAACTGTTAGCCTTCTATTGACCAGAAGCCTTACCAATAACATAAATATTTGATTACTATATATCTTATATGTTTTATACTATATTCTTATAATAAAGTAAGGTAGAGAAAAGAAAATGTTATTAAGAAAATTACAAGGAAGAGAAAATATATTTACTATATAGGGAAAGTAGATCATCATAAAAAATCTTCATCCTTGTCATCTTCAGGTTGAATAGGCTGAGGAAGAGGAGAGTTTCCTCTCACTCTTTCTGGGGTATCAGAGGCAGAAGAAAATCTGAGTACAAGTGGACTCACAGAGTTCAAACTCACGCTGTCCAAGTGGCAATAGTATATTAAAATAAGTTACCTTAAGTAGTTTTTTAAAGTGAAGACTTCAGCCTTAAAATAAAATAATCTTGGAAATAATTAAAATAGTTCATATCTAGAAATATGCTCTATTTATTTACTCATTTATTTTACAAATGTTTATAATATGCCCACTGCATTCCTGCAAGGGTTACTGCAATGTGGCACTTTATACATATCATCCCTTTAATAAAATGTTTTAGCTTTAATTGGCAAACCTGACAGCCAGCATACATTTATGTATATGGAATTATGAAATGTTATAATTATCTTCAAATAGCTTGCTCCTTGCCAATTTATATGAAATGTGACCACCAGATTAATATTTTTCTAATAGGGTTCTCTCAGTATTTTTATTCCAACATATGCAGTCTTTTCTACATTTTGAAAAATATAAAACTTAGAAGAAAATATGAAAATTTAGCTTCCAATAAATTATCATCTTTGTATTTCTGATATAGTTGATACCAGTGATTATGTTATTTTTCCTTAATTCCAATTACTTCCATATCAATACACACTCTTTGTCTCCTCCAACCTGTCTGGATAAATCTTAAATATAGGTATATCTTACAATTTCAGCCTCACTTTTCCATTCTCGCTCTAAATGCTTTACTAGTGTAGTACCATCTGCTCTCATAGTTGTATAGCTAACTCTGATGTGTTGAAATTCCAAAGTTCAATTTCCATACACATCCTTTCCTAGGATTTCAGATCCCTAAATCCAATTTGTGAACCTGTATTTCAAACTATTCGATTTGAGATATAGGTACCTCAAAGTTAACTTAGCTCAAATAGAAGTCATATTTGCTAAATAACTTGCATTGCTGACTCATTCCCGTTGAATTTATCTTAATTGTACCCATCACCTTTCATTTTCCAAAATGGCAAACCTAGGAAGTTTCCTCCGATCCTCCTTTCTCATTTGATACATTAACTAATGCATCAAATTTTTATTTTACTTCCAGGTAATTCTCACATCTGTTGCCTTCTCTCAAGTTATCCTCTCTCGGTCCCAGCCAAATCTCCCATAATCTCAGATCTGGAATATATTATAGTCTCCTAACCATTCTTCTAATCTTGATATGGCCACCATTAACTTCCAGGACACTGCCAGGTTGACCTATAGGAAACACAAATCTGATAACATTTCTCCTCAGCTATCAAATATTCTGTAACTCTGACTTTCCTCTTCTCCAGAGTTAATCAGCAGTCCTTTAGCTTGGAAAAAAAAAAAAATGAGTCTCCATGACATTTCATGGAATTTCTATTTGTGCCTTATTTTCTCTTTCTGAATACACTTTCTACTCCAGCAATACATAATTATGCTTTATACTCTGAAAAAGTAGTGCAATGTCTTCTTTTAGCGCCTTTGCTAACATTGTTCATTCAGCTTGGATCAGCTTTTCTCCCAGTTCTTTGTATAATTTCTAATTATACATTTCCTTCTATTCTTGTAAAACAGCCATTGTAGTAATGGCTGTGAAGATGTGTTTTATAGCACTAAGAAAGCCCTTAATGGTGCTTTGATTTCATCTGTGTTAAGGAGGTAGGGTTGTTAGATTTAACAGGGCAAAAAGAGGATTCTGAGGTAAATTTTAAACTCAAGCTAGTTATGAGTTTAAACACGTCCCATGTAATATTTGGGATATACTTACACTAAAATGTTACTTGCTTTTTACATGAAATTCACATTTCATGATGCCCAAGATACATGGGCATCCTATATCTTGTCCAGCAACTCTATAAGCATAAAAAGAGCACTCTGAGGATGGAGAAATCAACACAAAAATGATAGGACATAGAGTTGAAAATATGACCTACTATTATTAAATCTTCCTAGAGAATAAATGCCAAACATTTTTTTTCTACTCTGGAAAAATCATTTCAGTTGTAAAATCTTATTAAAATTTACAGTACAAGCCATTATTACTACTAATTATTGAACATATATACAAGACAAAGACTGGCATTGCAATAATATTTCAGATCAGCCTGACCATTCTTTCAAGAAGGCAAAGCTTACATGCTGACAAGACTCAAAAAGGCAGGCATATAATTTTTTATTTCTAGCATGATCATGAATATTTATATTCTTTATCTACAAATAAAACTGGGAACTTACTTTCAGATATAGTCCTTGTCTTTGTTTATACATTCCCAGGATGTGTTTTAGATCACTCTTAATATGACATCTACCCATCTGCTTGGCCAATGTTTATTTTTTGTTCTTCCTCTTTTACAACTTCATTGAAGTATAACCAAAATAAAATAAAATGTACATATTTAAAGTATTTTGACAAATACATATGCCCATGTAAATATCACTACAATCAAGATAATAGGCATACTCACACCATTAACATTCTTCTTATAGTCCCTCATACCCAGGCAAAAACCGATTTACTTTTTGTCTCTATGATTTCGGTATTTTAAAAGATATATGTAAATGGGATCATATAGTAAATGCTTACTAGTCTAGCTTATTGTATTCAACATAATTATTTTGACTCATCCATTTTATTGTTCATTATTGCTGCATAGCATTTAATTAAAATGATAACCTTCAATTTGTTTATCCATTCACTTGTTGTTGGACATTTAATTGATTTACAGGTTTGGGATATTATAAATAAAGTTGATATAAACATTCGTGTATAAGAGTTGCACACAAATGGACTCGTTTCATTTCTCTTGGGTAAATACCTTATTGTATAATGACTGGATTATATTATCTATATATATTTAAGAAACTTTCTAATTGTTCTCCAAAAAACTTGTGACATTTTCATTGCCACAAGCAATGTAGAAATATTACAGTTAATCTACATTCTCATCAGTACTTGAAATTGTCAGTCCTTTTAATATTAGACTTTCTAGTATGTATGGATATACTTTGTATTTCCCTAAAGAAAAATGATGATGAAAACCTTTCCATGTACTTATTTGCAACTGCACATCTTATTTGGTGAAGGGTTCTTGCTTTGTGAAATAGCCTTTGGAATTTGGGCACTGAGAAACCAAAGAATGAGACAGATAAATCCAGTTTGTTAGTATAGTTTGATTTATTAGGGGGAGCTTACAGACAGGAGTGTGGTCTTGGGCCATCACAAGACAGGTAGATCTCCACACTGCAACTTCACAGACCCAGGCCTTATGTCTTAGAGGAAAAGTGTGTATGCTCTGGAAGGAATATGTAGGTGTCTGAGAGAATGTCGTGGGTGTCACAGCTGATGATTTCTGCAACAATGTAAAGGGTTGTTTTAGAGAAAAAGGCAAAACTTAAAGTGAATAGGTGTTTCTACATAAAAAATAATAAATCAATTAGATATATTGGAGGCATTCCCAAATTTAGAGTTAGTCAGAAGTCACATGTTGGATTAGCATTTAAAATAAAGTCTCTTGTTTTTGAATTTTCTTAACAGTGTTTTGCAAATAATCAAATTGCTTAATTGTGATCAAGTTCAGTTAATATTTTTGTCTTAAGTATTTTCTATTATGTATTAGGCTAGACATTTTATAGTTTTAAGATTTACCTTTATGTCTGTGATCATTTTCCATATGGTACAATGAGTTCGTCATTGTTATGTGTAAGAGGAAGTTTTAATTTATATTAGTATAGGCATTGTTATGGTTTCAATTGATGGTCAACTCATCATGAATTAAATAGTATTTGAAATAGATTTTTATTCATAGTTTAATTAAATATACTAAAATTCCTTATTTAAAAAATAAAAAAAAATTTCTCATGGCATTAAAATGGAATACAAATGAGGACAATTCATCATAGAAATGAATTAACTATATTTATTATTTTATAAAAACCCTATGACTTTATTGCATGATACTATAACAGATTTCAAGAAAAAAATGAAGTTAATTTAAAAAAATGCATATATATATTTGAATTTTTATATATATAAATACACTGTAATTCTGATGTTTATATCATTAGCCCAAATGGCTCTCTAATACTCCTTTCCAAATTATTAGCACTTATTCACTTATTCAGCTAGTAACAGTGGAAAAGTACAGGCTTCCAACAAAGGGGCCAAAAATAACGGGATTATACCTTCTCTGTAGAACACGTGCTCTAAACATGTTGGGATGAAGAGGCTGAAACTCACTTCACCAATCAGCTAAGTCATCCCTCCTTCCCTGAATGATAGTAAGTTAGGGCCTTGAGGCCAGGAATTTTTTTTTTAATTTAATAATTAATTATTTAATTAATTACTGTAATGTTCGATAAATTTATAAATGGCCTCTTCTTCAATTATGACTAGTCCAATAAAACAAAAGGTCAGGAAAACAGAGCTCATAAATTCTACCCTCACCCTAAAAACTAAAACAACAGTCAGTGTAAGGTTAGCCAAATGACTTGGGACAATTTCTACTGCAAGTTCTCTTCCATCTCCAGAATTCAATGCAGTAAGAAATATGGGAAATATATATATATATATATATATATATATAGTTTGACCAAATAATTAATTGTTTTAATAACAGAAAAAAAACCAATAAATATGTTTTAAAAGAAAGTGATGGAACACAATTATGTTGTATAAGTTTCTTTTTATTTTTTTTTTATTTCAGAATATTATGGGGGTACAAATGTTAAGGTTATGTATATTGCCCATGCCCCCTCTTCCCCTCAAGTCAGAGCTTCAAGCGTGACCAGCCTCCAAACGTTGCACATCTCACTCATTGTGTTTGTATATACCCATCCCTTCCTCCACCTTCCCACCCGCCCAACACCCGATAAATGTTATTTCTAATATGTCCACTTAGGTGTTGATCCGTTAATACCAATTTGCTGGTGAGCACATGTGGTGCTTGTTTTTCCATTCTTGCGATACTTCACTTAGTACAATGGGTTCCAGCTCTATCCAGGAAAATATAAGAGGTGCTATATCACCATTGTTTCTTAAAGCTGAATAGTACTCCATGGTATACATATACCACATTTTATTAA
>VSMD01141073.1:0-12630 GCA_008750895.1 Mirza zaza
AAATAAGGAGATTAATGTGGACACTCAAATTTCTTTCAAGAAACAGTTTCCCTCTGTAATAATCCTCCCTGCACAATATAGCCACATCTTCATAAATTTTTTTTTAAACTCCAGTTTCTAAAAGAAACAGTATCTGATTGCTTTGGCTACAAGCATCATGCATTGGCTTGTCTGACACTATTGTGAACAATTCTTGGGTATGTGTCTTAAGGCTGTGGCAGAAAGAGCACAACAAGTCACCCATCTGGTTCCAGGTCCCTGCTCAGAGAGGGGTGACTTTGGTGGGGTCATTTCCCATCACAGACATTCCATTCGAGAGTGAAAGATACCATGACCTCCTCAGTTTAAATAATCTGTGGATGCCATAAAAGGCAAACATCTTTTTAACACACTGTATCACTAGGAAAACAAACTGTTTACTCTGTTTTGCAAGAGTCCTGCATGGTTTGTGAAATCTTTCCCAAGGGCATTTTACCTAATGCACCTAATTTTCTTCATTGTTTTGCAACAGAAATGTGGATAGAACCACCTAGAATTGTTTTGTTTTTACAAATAAACTCAGTGTGATCTAACAAGTAAATAAGAGAAATATACAAAAGCAGCTGGGAGGGAACAATTTAGGAGCTAAACGCCAAGTGCGGCCTGCACAGGGCAGTGCCCCGCGCCTGTTTGCTGAGTGAAGACGTGCTGAGCGGTTTCACGTTACCTGCTGGTCAAACAAGGCCCAGAACATTGGGAGAGGAATGTACAGGAACATCACCCTCGTAACCATCTTGATCTGAGAGATGAGCCGCTCCTGCAGTTGGGGTAGGGGAGGACAAAGCAGCCACGACCTGTGTCACTCAGCTGTCGGGTGGAGTTTCAGTGCAGAGGTGGATATGTGCATCTAGAGACAAACTGGGAGCTGATTCATTGATCACTGGTTTCTCTAGAAAACTGAAAATTTCTAAGCCATTTAAAATATAAGTGCAAACATTTATTTAGGAGATAAATTACTTGAAATGACTAAATATAAATGTCGCTAAAGGTGAATCCTACCACCGCCTTCACCAACGCGTAAGTCTTCTATGTTCAAACTAAATTAATTCTGCATGATCACAATTACATGGAATTAATGGCAGATTATACCTAATGAAACACTATGGAAAGGTAATATTGTTTCCAGATGAATTATATCCATTATTTATCAAGTTCTTCTCAGTTACAAAAAATGCACCCATGCATAGTGTTGTGTGACTCGCTAATGGAGGCTGGGAAGATGCAAGTGATAGTTTTGTCCGTATTAGACGCTCACTTCCTGCAGGAATTGGGGTCACTGCGGCAATGATGGTTACTCACGTCATACTTCTCTTTAGCCCAGTCCAGCCAGTGCTCCCTCTTAGGAAATGTCTTACTCCGATGTCTAAATCGATTTTTGATGGCAAACTGAAGGAAGGAAGAAAAATCAAATTTTCAAAACGGAACTAATGACTTTATCAGGGACACACATTTTAAGAAACCCTCTTAACTGGAACAATATATTTGTGAGAAAAACAAAATATAAAATTGTATCCATGCTAGTATATGAGCAAGTTAAATGGCACAACTGATGCATTTATTTCTAGACTCTTTCTATGTAAAAGCATTTGACTTTGGGGAAACAGAGTCACCCCGTCACTACTCTTCAGATCCCCTAGGGAAGCACGTCCAAGAGAAACATAACACAGACACATTTCCAATTTACGTTTTATAGTAGAAACATTAACCAGCAAAAGTGACAGGTGAAATTCATTTAAAAAATATTTTATTTAATCCAATAATCCACAACTACGATTTTAATATGTAACAATAAACACGAATGAGAATATTTACATTCTTTGTTGATACTGAGTGTTCAACATTCAGGATGTATTTTGCACTTTTGGCATATCTCAATTTGGATGCTAAATTTTTAGCAGAAAGATTTGATCTGTATTTAGGTTTCATAAAGTTTATGTTTGAAAAACTAGATCTACATACAAAATTTTTCCAAACATGCTTAAAAGCTTTCCTGTAATTGAATTGAGCATCAGATTTTAAATTTAAGAGTGACAACTCACTATGCAGAAATACATTTATATTAAAAAAGGGATATTTGGAAACATTTTAAATATGGTAACACTGGTCAGATAAATATGCTGATCCACCCTTCATTGCATTAGAGGCTACTGAGATTCCTGGCTGGTGTTGTTTAGGAGAGGCTTTTCCTTTAGGAAAAGCAAAGTGCCTTTGCAACAATCTAGCAACAAGAGGAGATGATGTTTTTGTAGCTGGAGACATGCATGTGATTGAAAGGCAATGACTCGAAGCTCCGGGCTGATTTTAGGATTACAGGCAATACAGATCTCACGACTCTAAACAGCTTGAAGTTCTTCTTGAGTTTGAACTACCTTGTCAATTACTTGTTAAAGAAGGGCTTGTATAGATCCTTAATAAGGTTCCCTCTTAGAAGAAAAGGGAAGACCTGCACCTGGAGGAAATTTTTCTTGACAAGGAGAGGACACCTTTATTTCACAAACTGAAACATAATTCAATAATCTGATTGTATAATATAATACAATTGAAATACAGTATAATAATCTAATGCAATACGGCCAGGTAAAAAGAAAGTAATCTAAAATTATCTTAAGGCTGCCTTTCCATCCAAAAGATTACCCATACATTTTGAAAAATAAATAAGTTGCCCATTTTCCCATTATACAACATATACAGTATGTTCTCTAAAAAAATTGAGGGTACATGGGAAAAATTACTTAATTCCATTATATAAAGATTCCTACTCTCAGCATTTGTTTCCTGCCTATAAATGGACCTGTGTGTGCATACGCTATGTAGATGCATATGGAAGAGACCATATTCTGCACATTCCTATCATCAAATATTCCTTGATAACAAGACTTCTGATGGCTGCATGTCATGGCACAGATGGACTGTGAGTTAAGCATCATTTTCCTTTTGGAAGCAATTTGGTGGACTTCAATTTTTGCTGTTATAAACATTACAATGATAATCTTTGTGTGTGAATCTGTGCTCATTTTTAAAACTTATTTCTTTAGTCTTAATTCCTGAAAGCAGCATTATTGCCTCTTAAGTGTGGGACCACTTGAGACTCTTGCTACACACTGGCAAGCCAGGCCTCCCCATTTCGATTCCCTGCTCCCCAACAAACATCAGGCAGTGGCTGTCATCTGATGGGGGAGGAGTCACTCTGATTTGTTTTTCTTTGACCTGTGATCTTATGTTATAAGCTCAAGAGCCATTTCCATTCCTCCTTTTCTGAGTTGTATTTGTGTCTTTTCCCATTTTGGTGAATTGTATAAGAGATTTCAATTTATTACAGTAGTTTAAGAACAGTTAAGATATGTTTAAAGGAAAGTCAAAGCTTAATCGAATTTTAATGTAAAGGAGGTAGGAGGTTCTGGGGTGATTAAATGTCATTGAGAAAGAGCTTCAGAAATACTTACACTAATGCACTTGACCACTTTAGCCATGACGTTACCCTCTGGCTGGAACTTCTTGTACATTCCACTGCCAATGACAAATACAGCTAGAAAGACCAAAAGAAGATGTGTTAACACAGTGTTTGCCAGAGCTACCTGTGGTCTAGAAAGTTGTGCTTTTATTTCAGTTATAATCTTGTTTTAGAAATAACTGGATTACTTACGGAATGGGCTTGCCTACCTATCTCCCATTTTAGAAAGTACGTTTGATTCTAACAATCACAAAAGCTTCTGAGTAATGTTATATTTTTGTTCTAATACACAAACCTTTAAGCCCAACACTGTCTACTTCCCAGAACTGGAGGCAGCTCATACACACTCAGTGCAGCTATTTAAGCACAAGTTGTATCTCCATGTAAAGGGAGACAACAGGAGTAAGTGCTTTCACATAACAGATTAATGTATTGTTCTACACAAACAGTAAATATAGGTGTAAATTTGTGGGTGCAAGGGCAAGAGGAATTTTCTTCCTTTTAATCTTCAGGAAAAAAGGAATTAAGCTGTTGAAACTTCTATTTAATCATGTGGCAGAATATTTTTTGTGGTCCCCGTACAGAAGCACAGTTACAATTAATTGCATTTGCAGCTACAGTTTTGCAAAAGTTAGAAGCACTTTTTCAATGAGGCCATTCTTCCATGGACATTCATAGGCATATTATGAAAATAACTTAGAAAAAAGCCTTTCTGCAAGAGACTCTGAAAATAGTGCCTATCCTAGGATTTCTTTTTTTTTTGAGACAGAGTCTCACTTTATTGCCCAGGCTAGAGTGAGTGCCGTGGCGTCAGCCTAGCTCACAGCAACCTCAAACTCCTGGGCTCAAGCAATCCTGCTGCCTCAGCCTCCCAAGCAACTGGGACTACAGGCATGCGCCACCATGCCCGGCTAATTTTTTTCTATATATATTAGTTAGCCAATTAATTTCTTTCTATTTATAGTAGAGACGGGGTCTCGCGCTCTTGCTCAGGCTGGTCTCGAACTCCTGACCTCAAAGGATCCGCCCACCTCGGCCTCCCAGAGAGCTAGGATTACAGGCTTGAGCCACCGCGCCCGGCCTATCCTAGGATTTCTGATTATCCAATACCACAATTCAATAATTTAAATCCCCTGATGCCTGGCTTGAATTCCACTTGTTTTCCTCAATTAAGAGGTCTGAGGTTTTTGACAAGTATCAATCTCAAGCATATCTCCAAGTACGTGCCTATCCTATGCACATCCTTTATAGCTGACAGCAGAGATGTTCATTTACATTCCTACCCAAGGCTAACCTTTCTGAACACACATGGATGGTAAAGATGTCCAACAGATTGGGTCTACATTTTCTTTTGTCTACTAATATTTCAATCTCTAAGCTTCTGATTAACTGAAGCTAATTTAAGCACAGAAATTTCTAGAGGTGGTGTTGATGCATAGGATTTGGCCTATTCTCAATTCTTCCATAAGAAAAAGCATAATCCTTGATATAAGAACGATTTGTACAGACTCAATGAGAATTTACATAAAGTGCTTAACACAGGGTCTGGCATAAAGCAAGCTTGTTGGAATGTTCTGTCTCCCACCCAGCATTAGGGAGACGAAGGCACAAGTGAGCCTTCTAGGGGAGTGTAGCAGTATCTGCAGAATTATGGGAGAAAAGAGATATGTTAAAAAGTGGAGGCCGTGCGTGGTTGGCTCATGCCTGTAATCCTAGCACTCTGGGAGACTGAGGCAGGTGGATCGCTCAAGGTCAGGAGTTCGAAACCAGCCGGAGCAAGAGCAAGACCCCGTCTCTACTAAAAATAGAAAGAAATTAATTGGCCAACTAAAAATACATAGACAAAATTAGCTGGGCATGGTGGTGCATGCCTGTAGTTCCAGATCCTCCGGAGGCTGAGGCAAGAGGATTGCTTGAGTTTGGAAGTTTGAGGTTGCAGTGAGCTACTACTAAGAATAAACTTATTATTAGTCACAATAATCACTGTGGGTCCTGACCTGGTCCTAGGCTTTTATTAATTCTACTGACTTCTACTTACTCAGGGATACAGCCATGAGGGCAGCAGGAACCCCAAATGCCAGTGGGTAACAAGCTTGCTGACTGTGAATTCCACATTGTTGAACTGGGGAGAAATTACACGTTAAAATTCGTTATGGCATTGGCAATATTCACACAGTTCGCATTTTTAAAAATCACTCACTGGCTATTACATGTTGCTTTTACTTATGCATTGGCCTCGCTGAGGTCATGGCCAGCTGAACAAAGCAGGATTTAAGCAGAAAGCAGGAGGGGGAGACAGGTTCTAATCTTAGCCCCTAAACAGAAGTGTGATCCTGGATAGGCTGAAATCAATGGGCCCTGGTGGTTCTGCGGATATTCTTAGCCAGGGAGAGAAAAGTGACCTGGATACAGTAACTTGATTATATGGGATTCAGTAAATAAAATCAAAAGTGCCCGTGGAAAATCAGCATTGTATGTTCCTGTATTCATGCCAATCAGGTGACAATTCGATGACGAGGGCAGGGACTGACAAACTTCTCTGTGAAGGGCCAGATAGCAAATGTTTCAGACTTTGTGAACCATTTGGTCTCTGCCACAGCTGGTCGGCTCTGGCTTTGTAGGGAACAGCCACAGACAACACAGAAATGAATGGTGTTGTCCAGATGTCTGCTTTTGTCCCATGGGCCAGAGTTTGCCAAGCCCTGACTGAGGGGTAATTTAGGTCTGAAATACTAGGATTGGGAAGGAAAAAAATTACGACTTTGTAAGGGGCAACAGAGATTACTGGAAATCCCTTTAGTGGAATGATGGAGGCTCCAGGAACTATCTCATCGTACAACGATTTTGGTTTTGTTTAACTCGTGGTTTCACAATTCTGTAGAGAAAGATGTTAACTAATAGAAAAGTGAGAGCCATGTAAAATATTTTTTCCCCTGTACAGAATATAAATCTGTTAGGCAAATCTTCGCTTGAACTGATTATAACAGCTTTCCAGTTCCCTCATTAATTAATAAGTTAAATAAAATCTTTGTCTAGCATCCACTTTATATTTGTATGAGTCATGATTTTACCGCAAAAAATTTTACCCTTTAACAGATTCTATAATTCAAACATGCATAGTCTAGTAGAACCTGGAGTTGGGAGAGGTGAGGAAACATACTGAAAGAATAAAAGTTATTAAATTTTTTATGCAAAGCAAAGTGGAATGGGGTCAAAGTGTGTGTCATCTTCAAAGTACTACTCTATGTAGAACTATATAAATCCCCAGAAAATCTTTATTGCATAATTTAATCTGATTGACATGTGGACACCATTATGTTGTTAGTTTGGCCCTAATAATGTCAAATATTCCCTTCCACATGGGAAATTAACAAACTCTCCATGGAGCGTTAGTAGCACAAACATGTGAGTGTTGTTGATAATTACTGATACTTACTGTCTCCTTCTCCTTTTCTAGGCAGTTCTTTTGGAAATACTTCAGATAATTAGGAGAGCAAAGAATCAGACTTTGCCCACCAAACTCACTGAAACATTACTGGGGGCAAAGCTTGAAGGCTGAAATGGCAACTACAGCTCCCCCACGAGTTCCTTCTGAACAGCTGCTCATGCCTCTAATCTCGTACCATGAATAGGACCTTTGCATTGATAATCTAGAAAGCTGCGTGCCAATGCTAAGGATGTTTTAGACTCTTTCATAGTCACTGGGATAAGGGATTCAAATAAGGTTAGAAAAGGAGGTGAAACTTGAGAGAAAAGAAGCTCGTGTTCTGCATGTCAGGGCGCAGCCCTGCATTAGCTGATGGCCGAGTAGAGGGCAGGAAGTGAGGGAGAAAACAAAGAAAGGGAACAAGGATTTAGCCCAGGAGTCCTCAAACTTTTAAGACAGGGGGCCAGTTCACCGTCCCTCAGACCGTTGGAGAGTGCGCACTGTGGGCCTGGGGACGAGTCGGCTGCTAAGCAGGACAGGCAGTGGCAGCAAAAACACCCGGAGGGCTGGATAAATGTGCTAGGTGGCTCCACATGTGGCCCGAAGGACATAGTTTGGGGACGCCTTATTTAGCCTTTTTACCTGGCTTTCTTCCTCACAATTAAAAAAAGGAAAGCAGAAGTCCCTTTCAGAGATTTCTTACCTCTGAGCATGGGAGTGATGATGGTAGAAATCAAACTTCCAGCATTAACGGCTAAATAAAAGATGGAAAAAAATCTGCTTCTTTGTTTTTCCTATCATGGAAAAGGACAGAGGTAAAGTGAGATAGCTTTGGCTACGTAGCAACTGAGCAGGTGGCCAAGGATGTGACTTCGAGTCCCAGTTCGCTCTGGTGGCTGTCTTGCTCTCCGACGCACTTGAAAAGATTGAAAGGGGAGCAGACCTCGTGCCAGGGGCATCTGACACCCAGAGGTCTATTTTCTTATTTTTATTTATTTGTTCATTTATTTTTTTGAGACAGAGTCTCACATTGTTTCTCAGGCTAGAGTGAGTGCCGTGGCATCAGCCTAGCTCACAGCAACCTCAAACTCCTGGGCTCAAGCGATCCTCCTGCCTCAGCCTCCCGAGTAGCTGGGACTACAGGTATGCACCACCATGCCTGGCTAATTTTTTGTGTATATATATATTTTTTTAGTTGGTCAATTAATTTCTTTCTATTTATAGTAGAGATGGGGTCTCGCTCTTGCTCAGGCTGGTTTTGAACTCCTGACCTCAAGTGATCCGCCCACCTCGGCCTCCCAGAGTGCTAGCATTACAGGCATGAGCCACCACGCCCGGCCTCCCAGAGGTCTAGAATTCACTCCCGTGGGCTCTGGGGAGGCGCCTGCTCTTACCTGGCCCTCTTCAAACTGATCCCCACCAAATGCGGACACGCAGGGCTTGATTCCTCCTGTGCCCAGAGCGATCAGGGCCAGGCCGATCACGGACAGCGCCCTGGGAAAGAAAGGCGGTCAGGGCTAGGATGTGGGTCCCTGCGGCACAAGCTTTCTCCATCCCCTGACGTCCCTCAGAGGGCCAGGCGCAGCGACAAACAGAGAGAGGGGCCTCAACCTTCAGGAGAAGCTAATTCACATGCTCTCCGATAGTTGAATGAGAACTTGGACCCCCGGGCATTCAAGTCCCTGCTAATAATTTACCATCTAATAATGGTCTAATAATTTACCATCTTTGAAACTGTAAAGCAATAGCTAGAAATTCTAAGAAACAGTTTGCTTTGGAGTATTTTCCAGCTCTATTATTTCTAGTTACAGATAACCTGGAAAACAGAATAGTATATTAAAATAAGGCCGGGTACAGTGGCCACACCTGTAATCCTAACACCCTGGGAGGCCGAGGCAGGACGATAGCTTGAGGTCAGGAGTTTGAGACCAGCCTGAGCAAGCTTAAAATCCTGTCTTTACAGAAAATGGAAAAATGAGTCAGGTGTCGTGGCGCTCACTTGTAGTCCCAGCCACCTGGGAGGCTGAGGCCAGAGAACCACTTGAGGTTTCAGTGAGCTATGATGATACCACTGCACTCTAGACCAGGCCTCAGAGAGAGTCTCCATCTTAAAAATAAATAGAATGGGTAAATGAAATGGGAACAGAACAAATGTAAGTATTGGATCTGGTACAATCATAACAGACACAAAATGACCTTGGAAAACATGATTTCATTGCAAAGCAGAATATCAGGTTAGGTGGTATAATCTAAATTTGTTTACAAAATGTGGAAGACTGGAAAGAAATGGTGTACAACATTTATTATTATGTCCAGGTGGTAAGATTAAGGGGTATTTATTTTAATTTACTATTTCTTTCTTTCTTTTTGTGAGACAGAGTCTCACTCTGTTGCCCAGGCTGGAGTGCCATGGCGTCAGCCTAGCTCAAAGCAACCTCAAACTCCTGGGCTCTAGAGATCCTACTGCCTCAGTTTCCAGAGTAGCTGGGACTACAGGCATGTACCACCATACCTGGCTAATTTTTTCTCTATATATTTTTAGTTGTCCAGCTAATTTTTTTCTATTGTTTTAGGAGAGATGGGGTCTCGCTCTTGCTCTAGCTGGTCTCAAACGATCCTCCCACCTAGGCCTCCCAGAGTGCTAGGATTACAGGCGTGAGCCACCACACCCAGCCTTATTTTCATATACTATTCTGTTTTCCAGGTTACCTGTAAATATTTTACCTCCTGAATTAAAAAAACACATTCCTAGCATTTATCAGCCCTCGGTTTGTGGTTTTATTAAATTTCCAGTTAGGTACTATAAATTTCTGGCTTTATAAGCATGCATGCCACGTCTTCTGGGTTGCTAAAATTGCTTAATAATACTAAAAAAAACCTTATGAAACAGATAAAGTCAAGGAAGATGTAACACAAAGAAAGAATTCTATAAAATTTATGCTTCCTGAATCAATCTTCCTGAATTAAGTGGACAAACCACTTCTTTAATCTTGTTTGCCTTTTAATAGAATTTGTGTTTAATGTTGTTACTCTAAGCATTTTAAGGGACAACAAAACTATGGCCAGTTGCGTGTTCCAACACTAGCTCCATGACATGAAAAATAAGAAGCTCAGATCTCCTGAGCATGTAGCACCTGCCAGGCAGTGTGCCAGGTGCTTCACCTGGAAGAAGCCACAACAGCGCTATGCAAGGCAGGTGCTATGACACAAGGGAGACTGAGGCACGGAGCAGAGCACTTGCCCTAGGCCAACAGCTGCTCTGTGGGAGAGCTGGAATCAGGCCCTGGCAGTCTGAGCCCACAGCCACTCCTCCCACCAACACAGTCCCCTGTGGGCACCCGGGGTGTTGCATCAAGGGACCTAGTCTGGACAACAACCTGATCGACCGACTCACCAGAAACGCAGGCATTGCCAATCCTAATTTGAGTCTCTATTACATTTTCCCAGCACATACAATGGTTTACTCATAGATAAGAAATGAGATCCCCAAATCAGGAAATGAGATAATTCTCTACAATGAGTCCACTAGGCCAGATTGCAGGGAAGGGAAATTAACCCACTGCAGGAACACGTGTCCTTCACATTTGTCATCGAGAGCCCAGCACAGAGGGTGGAACAGGTATGTATGAAACTGCACTATGGCAAAAGCAGCAGAAGTGTGGTACAAGACAGAAGATGGAAGGTGCCAGAGGGAACCTGGTGGTGTTGGGGATCAACGTCTGTGGGAGTTATGTCCCCCAGGAAACATGGGGATGAACACGAATTGGCCCACAGACCACACATCACATGGGATGTGACAGCCCAGGACAGCCAAGCCTCACAGGGGACAATATCTCCAGGCGCCCATGAGGATGATGTCACACTGAAGACCCAACTCTTCAGCCATTGGCCAGCCCTCTCCCCACCCCTGCCAGGGGAGGAGAAGTGCCTTTGCACTCATGGTGACGTCCAAAGAGAAAGAGGAAGAGTTGGGCACCAGATAGGCCCCTGGTGTGGGGGGGAAGGGGTTAACGTCAACTCACACATGTGTAGGGATGCTGTCGGGGGTCCCGTCATGGTTGTGGTCTGTGAGGTCGTTAATGGAGCTTATGGAAATGACCACTTGTCCAATCGTGTAGATGATGGACAGCGACACGATGGTCCTGTGTTTAAAGGGTTAAGAGAATCCAGGTTAACTGCACCACGGTGTCCTCCTCTGACTCCACCACAACAGACCCTGTCCTTCGTCCTGCACAACCTACAGGAGCCCCGTCCTGAACACGCTTCTCTCTCAAACTTCAGTAAAACTGGTGACTCTCAGGAACTTGGAGCAAAGTTCTGGCCAAGAGGAGCAGGAGAAGGGAGAAGTCCACTTTATCTTTCAACTATTTGGAAAAGTCAACATTTTCTTTTACCTAACTACAGAATGTAGTATTTATATCTTCAAACAGTGAGAGTTACTTGTCTTGGAACTAGTGATAACATTCAGCCAGGGGTGGACAATTGGCTATTTTTGAAGAATTCTGTTGAGGTGAATGTTCTTGCTTCTGTGCATGCTATAGTTTGGGTTGTTTGGCCCTCCAAACCTCATGTTGAAATTTGATCCCCAATGTTGGAGGTGGGGCCAGGTGGGAGGTGTTTGGGTCAGGGGGTAGATCCCTCATGAACGCCTTAGTGCTGTCCTCATGGTAATGAGTGAATGTTCACTGCTTTAGCTCCCGCAAGAACTGACTGTTAAAAACATGTGGCGCCTCCCTCCCCTCTCCCTTGCTTCCTCTCTCACCATGTGATCTCTGCACGTGTTGCTTCCCAGGTTATGCTTTGTCACCCGTGGATACAGCTTGAGGCTTTTGCCAGATACCTAATCTTCTAGCCAGCAGGATGGTGAGCCAAATAAAACTTCTTTTTTTTTATAAATTACCCAGTGTCAGGAATTCCTTTATAGCGACATAAATGGACCAAGACGGCCCATGTCATTCCTTTGGCCTGAAAGAGCCTCTTCCTTCTTCTTCATTAAATTCCAGGAAACTGTCCTATAGCCTCCCATGGCAGGCGCCCTTGGGGCTCTTCCTACAGGGCTGGGACAGTGCTCTCCTTAGCGAGCTTATGCCACATGTCATCTCTGCACAATGAGGAGCTGAGCCCCTCCATAGGCAGGATGTATATTGGGACTTTCTTTGTTTTCCCAACCCCTAACTCTGTGCCCCACACATCAGTAGTGATAGCCAGTGTCTCTGCTATTACTTCAAGAGGAGACAAAGATGTTACGTTATTTTTGTCTGGATTAGGAGAAAAACCTGCTAATGCTCCTGGCATGCACGTTGCTAAATGCCAGACACTGTGCCAGGCTGTCCTAAGAGTTTAGGTTCCCTAACTCTCCATTCCCAGATTCCACCATCCCTAACCACAAGGCTTATATTTACCTCTTGGCTTGTTAGTGAACAAGAAACGTCCAGCCACTCACTTGAACTTGCCCAGCCAGGAGTCGGCGATGAGCGCTCCGAGAATGGGCGTCAGGTAGCACAGAGCGACGAACGTGTGGTAGATGGCGGTGGACAGGTTGTCATCCCAGCCGATGAAGTTGGTGAAGTACAGAATCAGGATGGCTTTTTGCAGAGGGTTGGGAGGGGGAGGAGGGGAACAGCGTCAGGACTGGCCGTGGTGGCCCCGGCCCTTCACCGAAGGGGACAAGTGGCTAAAGCAGTTACCTCTCATCCCATAGTAGGAAAACCTC